>OU015499.1:72882026-73112026 GCA_907164885.2 Dolomedes plantarius | reverse complement strand
CACGTCATATACCGGATCATCATGGCGGGTTACCGGCACTACTGCTAGACTTCGAGGCAGTCGAGACTCTGTATGGTCTGAGCGCTAGGAAAACAGTCGAAGCAAAATCTGAACCTTCTCTCCTTTTTCTTTCTTACTTGGAGAGGCTGTTGTCCGTTTGCGGGGGGGGGGGGAATTCTGGACCGCCCCTTTTTTTTCATTGGGCAGTGCGATGTATTTCTCTCAGTAGTTCCTGCCCCAATTGGTTCCTTTTTTTACTACCCCTGCCCATAGTCTACGAAGTACCTCCCCACCATAATTTTCCTTTGCAATACCACTTTGACCCTTATCATCTGAAGGTTTTACTGTGGGCCATAAAATAACGACCATCTATCTTGCAGTATTTATAGACTTTTGAACGCTATCAATGGCCACACCGACAGCTATTCTTCTATTTCCTCCTGGTGTACAAGCCCCTATTTACCCCTGCCTCTGCAGCCTTTGCAATAGATTTGTTCTTGGCCACACACCGCGGGGTATTATACCATTCCGCTTCTACAACATTCACTCCTTCTATTTCTATGAAATACTAGCTAAATACCCATGCTTAGCTACGGAGTACATTTTATGATATGATTTTGATATATAAAGAAATTAAAAACAATTTCGTAATTTTCATCAAAATCTATGTTTTAAAGGTAGTCGGATGCCTTAAACGGCATCGTTAGTATCACTAATCATCTCAGCTACCTCGAAAACTATGGAATCGACACTACTCTCGGTCATTTTGGACATTTTAATATTCACCTCTTCTCCCTCCCCCCCAGCTGATGTGGCTAAACATACATTTAAACGTCATCGAGAGTATAACTATTCATCTCAGCGTCACCGAAAATTATGGATTATTAAATGGATTATTTATGGATTTTTTAATTTTTTCAAACAATATTTTTGTTTCTTCATTGGGAAAATGAAGAAATAATGAAAAAATAAAAAAAATAATAATAATAAATAATGAAATCAATGAAAAAATAATGAAATTGCTTTTTAGAGGATTTCCTTATAAACAATATTTCTGTTTCTTCATTGGGGGGAACTTTGACATGTAGTCTAGCGCCATTACACTATTTCGGTGGTTTTAAATTCAGAAGGAGCATTACGGATGTGCCCTTCCGCAAAGAGGGCTTATGGTATGGAAGACCCGGAATTTAAGAGAATTTAAAAACTCTACCGGATAGTTAACGGCATCATCAGAATTACAGAGAGTGTCTATCGACAGTCAAAATTTCAGCCTTTTAGGTTCAGCGGTTTGGTCTGTAAGAGGTCTGTCAGTCAGTCAAGGAACTGTTGTATATAGAGGTTTAATTTAATACCCATAAAACATAAATTTTTTAAAAACCTCCATCAAAATTAGTCTAGGAGTTAAATTTTATCTTTTACTGCCTTTTAATACATTTTTTTGTCAATTTATTTCATTGTTATGCACGTGACACAAAATTAATTTAAAGTATCAAAAAAAAAAAAAAAGAAATCTCGCGATAAGCAATTAATAAATTAAATTCTAAAAATTTATCTTTAAAAATTCACCAAATATCAGAAAATAGAGATAAAGATTCGAAAAAGATTTCATTTTAAAGGACTTTTTATGATCTTTCTCGTGATATAAATTTTATAACCCTCATTATATTGTTTTAAATGCAAACTTTAAAAAATGCTACAAAAACAGCTTAAAAATTTAATTTTAAAAATCTAAGAAGAATTTTTCCAAAATCTTTCTTAGTGCACTCCTACACTATAAGAAGAATCACCATGCAAAATTTCAGCCCTTTAGGTCCAACGGTTTGGTCTTGCGTTATCTGTCGTCAGTCACGGAACTGTTTTATATATATAGATAAACAAAAATTTCCTTATCAAAAATTTTTTAAAATTTTAGAGTGATGAACAATATGAAACGCAAAGCATACTATGGGCCACAGTGAAAGTGGAAAAGAAAATCACTCTTCTTTGGAAGAGCAGGGTGGCAACAGCAACGAATGGAGATAAAATTATTATACAGCAGCTGCGGAAAAATCTAGAATCCCTCGACTAATGAATATAACAGAAAATTTTTCTCCTTTGATAGCTGTAGTTGGGCTTTATTTTAAGATCATGTAGCTTTGATTTACAGTAATTTACGAATGGAGAATTCTACGCAACTTTAAAATGTAATGAAACGTATGATTAATTTTGGGATTCCTTTTTATTAGAAGTCTCCTTACGATTAACTTATACGAGGAATGAATTTCGCGCGTGATATTTTACGGAATTTTGAACACCGCCTGAGGCTAGAGGGTTAAAATAAAAATGTACAGTAGGATATGCATGCACACTATATGTTGTAAAATTACCTTAAAACAATGGATGCGTGAATGTGTTGGGGCAAGCAAGGAAACACGGACAATTGGCCTTTACCATACATTTATTTGACAATGCTAAAAAATCTTTTAAAGTGAAATTAATAGCAGAATAATATTCCCCTTCATACACTGAAGTGCCACTGAATTAGGGATAGCAAAGCCTATGCAAATTGTGTAGCGCTGCGCATTATGTATGCGCAAGTGAGGGCGCTGTGGTAACTGCATATATAGCGCGTACTGTGGTTGTTCTGAATTAGTTGTTGGAATTGCCAGTATGGGTAAACTGCCTGATTTAGACGCCTTCGATCGCGGAAAAATCGTAGGTGCGCGACGCATGGGCCATTCAATTTCCGAAATCGTCAGACAGCTAGGATTTTCAAGGTCCACAGTGTCAAGACTATACCAAGAATACATGAATGGTGGAAAAAAAAATAGCGATCGGGCAAACTGCAAAGGACAATTAGCCTTGACAGTGCGTGGTGAGAGACGGCTCAGGCGTATTGTACGTAGCCAGCGAAGCCAAACATTAGCTCAAATTACCACCCAGTTTAATGACGGTGCCAGTCGTACAGTCAGTAAACGGACTGTGCAACGCTCGCTTCACCGTATGGGTTTCGGGAGCAGCCGACCTACGAGAGTACCATTGTTCTATACTCGCCATCGGGCTGCACGTCTTCCCTGGGCAAGAGAGCACAAAGACTGGAGTGTAGAGGACTGGAAACGAGTAGCATGGAGTGATGAGTCTCGATTCCAACTACTTGACGCCGACGGGAGGCTGAGAATATGGCGTCAGGCTCATGAAGCCATGGACCACGCGTGCCTGGCGGAACTGTACAAGGGCATGGTGGCTCAATCATGGTCTGGAGTGTTTTTTCGTGGCACAGTTTGGGATCTTTGGTGCGTGTACCAACCTCCCTCAATGCAATTCGGTACGTAGAGTTGCTGGGTGATCACCTCCATCCGTTTATGCTGTTCTGTTATCCGCACGGTAATGGAGTTTTCCAGCAAGACAATTGTACCTCTCACAAGTCCCGGTTGCCTACTGGCTGGTTGGATGAGCATTCCTCTGACTTCTCTGTCATGAATTGGCCACCTAGAAGCCCAGACTTAAATCCTATTGAGCATCTTTGGGATGTTTTGGAACAAGGCGTGGAAGGCCATCACACAGCACCAAAGAACCTTACTGAATTATGGACAGCTTTAGCCAATATTTGGCAAGCCATTCCCCTGGAACGTTTCCAGAAACTTGTTGAATCTATGCCTCGTCGTGTGGCAGCCGTTATCAAGGCCAGAGGAGGCCCAACTCGTTACTAGGTAGGTATCCCTAATTCAGTGGCACTTCAGTGTATTATCATTTAACACATGAGGAATCAGAAGCAGAGGCAAACTATTTGGTCAAAGCAATTATTTTTAGGATCTATCTGAAGAATAAAGCTATGAAATGACTTCGATGACAGGGGCCCATATCATGACATATTCAGGATCATCATATCGGATTCCAGGAATTACCGCTAGACTCCGAGACAGTTCAATCGACACTCTATATCATCCGAGCTCTAAGAAAAAGAAAAAAACAGCCAGCGCAATCTCTGGGCCTTCTCTCGGTTTTTTTTTAGTTTACTTTCTTGGAGGGGCTGTTGTCCGTTTACCGGGGCCATTTTGGCCAGCCCCTTTTTCTCTCATAGGGCAGTGGGCAGTTTTTCACTCAGCAGTTCCTACCCCAATTGGTCCCTTATTATACTGCTCCTGTTTATAGTCTACTAGCATTATTGCCCGGTGTTGCCCGGGTAGATATATAGATATAAAATATTTCATGCTTTCCATAAAAAAAATACTGGGCTGCACTCCCGCTCTTCATGCTCATCTGGCCAGACAGAATACGCTTAGCGCGTTTCTACTGAAATGATATACAAACAATAAGAAATAAAGAAACTTTGAGCCTGCGGACCTTCGTCTGATTTTATTGAGAACTAGCAGCCCGTCCCTACTTTGTCCGGGTTGAACAAAATATTTTACCAATAAATTTCCAGTTGATAGCCAATAAATTATAAATCTTTTTTTACCTTAAATGTCCAATAAAAAGCGTAGTTCCAAATGTAGTTTTCTTCAATAAACCCTTTAACGTTGACAGTTTCAAAAATCCTTTTTGTATTTATCAATACCTCCTCTACTTGAATCTTAAAAATATTAAACCTTTTCCTTACGGGGTGGGATAGCATATATCCGAAGCACATACTCTCGAAAAATACGGTGTGATGTCGGCAGAGATATAGTCTCGAATTCCACTTCATTGTGACTTTCCTAACGTCTTTGCCCCCAATGGACAATTGGGTGACATTCTGGGAACGGAGGGTCAATCTTGCCGAAAAGGACTGAATAATAATCTTTTGTCGTTCTAGCTAGAGGCAATTTCTTTTCAGGCGAGAGACATCAGAAGGGCGGTTCACCCGCGGTTCATCCATTTTCAGCCTTTTGAGAGATGAAAGAGGCACGGAGTGCCGATGAACTACTATTGAAATTCTTCTTCAATAGTAAGAAAGCAATAAGGAAGCAATTAACCACTCTTTCCCCTGATCCCCCACGCTGAATGTCCCCCACGTAAAATGGGGATAGGAAGTAGATAACATTTTCCCGTTGTAAAGAGCGATTTCGAAAAACGGACCCCGTAAGCTAAAGGGTGTTTCTATTGTTACTTGACTGCGGTTGACAAAGGAAAAGATGTAAGGTACATTTTAATGTACAAAAGTTGTACATTACCCTCCACATACAAAATCTGCTCTCTCTCTTTGTATATTATTATAGAAGTATAGATACACATTGGTATCCCAAAATTAGAATAAGAGTTAAAATAAAAATACAAAAATAAAAAAGGATTTTAAGTAAAGAATTTTTTAAAAATTATTTTAAGCACCTAAAATAATATTCAAATTAATATTACGTTATTTATTAATTAAAGTTAATTTTTTAAAAGAAAGAAGTGTGCTTGAAACCGTAGTTTTATTCAAAAATAAAAAAGGATTTTAAGTAAAGAATGTATTTTTAATTATTTTAAGCACCTAAAATAGTATTCAAATTAATATTACGTTAGTTATTAATTAAAGTTATTTTTTTAAAAGAGAGAGGTTAAGAGATGAAATAAAAATACAAAAATAAAAAAAGGATTTTAAGTAAAGAATGTTTTTTTTTAATAATATTAAAATTTTTTTCAAATAATATTCCTAAAATAATATCCAAATTAATATTACGTTAGTAGATAATTAAAGTTAATTTTTTAAAAGAAAAAGGCGTGCCGGAGAACTGCTAGGTTCGAACCACTATCGTCAGAACAGAAGCCCACCGCGATTGCACCACGATAAGGATCGTTGAAGACTTCGGCACAAAAAGCGGTAGAGGACAGTAGCGGTAACAATGGAGATTGTTCGGATTAAGCCCCTAACTTTATTTCTACTGATCAAATATACATAATATATAGCCTATGTCCATCTGGAATAATGTACCTTTCAAACAGTGAAAGAATTTTTCAAATAGGTGCAGTGGTTCTGGAGATTACCCTCCACGTACAAAATCACTCTCTCTTTATATATAAGTATAGATGATCAGATATACATAATATATAGCCTATGTCCATCTGGAATAATGTACCTTTCAAACAGTGAAAGAATTTTTCAAATAGGTGCAGTGGTTCTGGAGATTACCCTCCACGTACAAAATCGCTCTCTCTTTATATATAAGTATAGATTTTTTAAAAGAAAAAGGCGTGTCGGAGAACGGCTAGGTTCGAACCACTATCGTCAGAACAGAAGCCCACCGCGATAGCACCACGCTAAGGATCATTGAAGACTTCGGCACAAAAAGCGGTAGAGGACAGTAGCGGTAACAATGGAGATTGTTAGGATTAAGCCCCTAACTATATTTCTACTGATCAGATATACATAATATATAGCCTATGTCCATCTGGAATAATGTACCTTTCAAACAGTGAAAGAATTTTTCAAATAGGTGCAGTGGTTCTGGATATTACCCTCCACGCACAAAATCACTCTCTCTTTATATATAAGTATAGATTAATAACACCGTGTTGCGTGATTCGCACGTTTGGATTGAATAAGTTTACTGTTAAATTATATTTGTTAGATACTGTTCAATTAGATTTAATTAGATTTTTTGAACCACTGTTTAATAAGAAATAAGTTTTATAACTTACATTTGCCTTTATTATTTATTTTTCCCTTAAAAACGCACTTTTTTCCATTTCACCCAAGAGGTAAAGTGCAAGATGCGTTATCACCTTTATTTAATCAAAGTAAGGCTTGTTTCCCCATGAAGCCTTTTTCCTTAAGCTTGTATGTTTTGAAAAAAAATGTTTTGAATCAGATGTATTACCTCTGAGTAATGTTCTCAAAGGCTCGGGTGGTTCTTGAATTGTAGGCATTTGTACTTTCCCATTACTGCAATACATAGCAGAGCCAGGAAAGTTGTGATTATCTGGGGAGCCAGAGCCAAAGGTCATTCCCAACCCTCTTTCTCCCGCGCATTTAAATTTGACCCCCCCCCCTCCGTCATCCTCAAACCACCCCTCTTAGCGCAGCTGGTTGAGGGGTATCCACAGGGGGTAGACGCACCTCTATCGGGCACAAAAAACATTAAAAAATTAATTTAAAAAACTAATTGAGCCCCAGATATTTGTTTTTCCTGATTTAAGTTTCTCGGGTCCAAAACATTAATTGTGCCAAATTTGGTCCCGGTGGGTGAAACAGTCTATGATTCTATAGCGGACAAACAAACAGACAAGCTCTTTTATATATATAGATCAAGTACCTCCTCATCATAATTTTTGTTTGAAATGCAACTTTTACCATTAACTGAAAGTCTTATTGTGGGCCATAAAATAACGTCCATCTATCTTGCAATATGTATAGTCTTTTGATCGCTACCAATGGCAACACATACAGCTTTTCTTTTACGTCCTCTTAGTGTTCAAGCCTTTATTTTTAGCCTCTGAAGGTTTTATAAGAGTTATGTTCTTGACCGTCTGTCGACCTCACACCGCGGTGAATTATAACATTCAGCGCTTCTTCAGACACAAAGGCATAAAATATGCATCTCCTACCGTACTCATCACAGAAACATACGGTCCGATAATTGATTCTAAAAGCCCTATGGTATACTTTGTTACGATTTTAAAAATGTGGGGGGTTTAGGGGGGGATGTGTGATCCCGACTCCCTTAAGAAAAGATCAAGAATGTTATACATACTTTTTGAAATTCATAATTCATGATTAAGAGACAAACAAGTAATTAAATAAGGGAAGTCTTCTATATCCATAATTTTTAGAATTCAGTCCGACTTAAGTTCGGACAGTATGAGCTAAGCTCAGCAGAGAGGGAAGGGGGTAAAAAATGAGGAGCCCCCTCATTTTTGAGGCGGCAATGAGTGGTCAGTGCCGCCTACTACGAAAAGCGGTCTTGACATAGTTGTCAATCATTCCCTATCCCCCTCCCAAAGACTTAACAACAAAAAAAGAGGAAAATTACGACGAAATTAGGTATTTAAAATCAATTTTTTCACTTACTTTTAAACGCTATAGAACTATTGATAATGAAATGAAATGGAAAATTTAGATTAGACTATTCTAGACTTATATTTTCCCGTTTTTTTTTAAACTTTCGTCCTTCAAAGGAAATTAATTGTACTTAAAATACAGTATACGACATTTTTTTCCCGAAAATATGTTTCGGATCTCTTTTGAAAATATCTTAAAACTGTACACATACAAAGAATTTCTCTCCATACAATGCGTTACAATTAAAAAATCTGTAAGTGCAAGTTAACAATTAGTGAGAAACTTTAACAAAGAGCTCATGGAATCCAATATGACGCCCACCCAGTAGACCTAAAAAGATAGATTATAAGATTTAGAAATTAATAACCTTTGATTCACAAATGGTTGCTTGTTTGTTTGTTGTCGTGTCTACGAGTAGTGCAAATGCAGTAAACATAGAAGAGGGGTGCCATTGCTTCAAGAGAAGTTGGACTTCAATCTGGTCCTCGAATTTTGAACAAAGTGATGAGACCGCACCACTTGACCCTGCCCCTCTAGAGGTATTGTTTGGGAACTTGAAGGATATTGCACCTACGGGAGAATTTCCCCGCGCACCAGCCACTATTAGTCTACACGTCGGTGCTTTTGTCGGCGACGGGTATCGAACCAGCAACTTGCAGTTCATAGGCCCGAGGCCTTTACCGACCGGGCCACCGCGACCCTACAAATGGTTGTAATCCATTTAATAGAAAAACCACGACAAGAATGCTCGTCTTGTCAACAAATAACTTTTTAGGAGGGAATACGGAATATGTAACCATTATTGTAATATACCTAAAACAGCATGCATGTGCTGATACTATATATATATGTATGTATATATATATGTATGTATGTGTGTGTGTGTGTGTGTGTGTGTGTGTGTGATGACAAGATTTTCATTCATTTAACCTTTTCCTTACGGGGTGGGATAGCATGTATCCCAAGAATAGGGCCCGAGAATGAATATATATATATATATATATATATATATATATATATATATATATATATATATATATATATATATATACATGCATACATATACATATATATATATATATATATATATATATATATATATAAATATATATATATATATATATATATATATATATATATATATATAAATATAAATATATATATATATATATATAAATATATATATATATATAAATATATATATATATATATATATATATATATATATAAATATATATATATATATATATAAATATATATATATATATATATATATATATATATTATATATATATATATATATATATATATATATATATATATATATATATATATATACATAACCTCATTAATGGCCGTTTTTACAAAGGGGGTATAAAATTTCCCGTTGTAAAGAGGGAATCGGAAAAATGGGCCCCGTAAGCTAAAGGTTAATTGTTGCATTTTATATTTTTTCAGCGCTATATCTCGAGGAGGGGGAGGGCCTCATCCCCCTCTGGCCCTGTTGTGATACCCACAACATCGACTCTGCCAAGCTGGCAACGGGATTGAGAGTCGAAGTTAGGGATTATTAAGCGACGACTTCTAATTGAAACATTTCCCATTGTATGTAGCCAAGAACATCGCCTTTCGTTGTCGCGGGGTCATGGACCCCTCCGCGATGATGGACCAAGATAAATCAACGGCAGAGAAGGCCTCCCCAACAATGGACTCGGCGCGTCGCCTCGGGGCCCCTCGCTCTCTAAACCCTCGCGGAGACCGCGGGCGCATAATGGAAGGCGGGGCCGGCGTCTTCCATCTTACTCAAGGAAACATCGCGTGCGTGGAGATTTGAGAGAAATGTGAAATCTCTTCACCCGAAGGGTTTCTGGGTGATCGGGGATTTCGGGATGTACTCTATCGAGGTGGCCGCTCTGTAGCATGACCACGACATAAATTTGTCGTTTGTGTGGCTGACTTAAATTTCGACAGCACCAAGCGAGGGCGAACTGCCGATGGCCGCATCAATTATGTGACCCCAATGGTGGTAAGTGTGCGATGGTAGAGACGTTCATATTTAAGGTCATATTTAAGGTTGTAAAAATAAAACGTTCATATTTAAGGTTGTAAAAATAAAATGCTGTTCCAGGGTGTAATGTTTCTGGGTAGAGAATTTACCTGTTTTGGGTATCGCCTATTTGTATCTTAAACCTGCTTTCGTACCCTTCTAGTTATGCTTCCCTTTTTGCAATGTACCTAAGACAGCATGCATGCGCCGAGACAGGAAAAAAACCTCAAAAAACAGCCGACAGGTGACGCTGACATACTCAAGTCGAAGGGTGTATCATCCCGGGTGTATCTATCTGGTCCATCCAATCTGTTGGAACCTAAAGTTGCGATTCGCCGAGAGGTGTCATGTCTATATTCGGACCTGCTACACTCTGCTATGGCTCGATTTGTGACTCGCCTGCAGTGTATTATCCCCTAAGGTGGGGGAACACCTACTGCTGTAATAAACAATTAAGGCTACGGCCACACGAGCGTTTTTTCCCGCTACGGCTTTTTCCCCAGCTTGAAAATCTACACCAGCCGGCCACACGTGCATGTGACATTTTTTCCCACTGGGTCTTTTCCCGCAGCTTGAAAATCTGCACAAACAGCTAGAAAATAAGTCTGGTTCTATCCTCCAGCGGGCGACCTTGAGAACACGACAGATATCTCCCCCGCTAGCGAGAAAAACAGCTGCGTTTGGCCACCCCTATGTTACAGAAGCTTATCTATATTTTGGTGCTTGTTTTCCCGCTGTGGTTGTGAGGGAAAAAACGCTCGTGTGGCCGTAGCCTTAGAAGCATTCTTTTCGTTATTTGCGTACCATTTTTTGATTTCTGTACGTCAGCGCCACCTGTCGGCTGTTTTTTTAGTTATTTTTTTTCCTGTCTTAAAAAAAATTCCCGTGACCTAGTGATGCTAACCCTGCAAACGTTTTTTTGTTTTGGTTATTTTTCCGGTTTTTATGAATTTTTAAAGTTTGTCCGGAGTTTTTTGCCCACCCGATATATGAGGCGGTGAAAGGCAAAGTGGTGTAAGTCAGTAAGTCAAAGAGTTTAACTGCAAAAACTACAAAAAATTCCCCCATAAATTGAACTAATTATAATTCATAACAGTTATTACAATATTGCAAATAATGACTATTTACGACTCCACTATAAATTGAACATGGAGATTACATATTTGCCCTCAAATAAAAAAAGTTGAAAATGTGACTTACACCACTTTGCCTTTCAACGCCTCGTATGTCAGGCTCGCACAATATGGTAGGGATAGGCTCATCCTTAACTTGAAAAAGGCGGAACAGATGTGACTAATTTTTAAATGAATCGGACAAGCCGTTAAACATACAAGGGTGCGGTGGCCGCTTCCCTTTGTTGAGAAAGGGTCATTCCTAAAGAAGATTGATAGGTCATTAGAACTCGTTAGGAAATGATCATCAACGCAAAAAGAGGCGATGCAAGTCCTCGGGGAGGCGAACTGGCAAAAGGAACCGCAGACTCAAGAAGTGGCCAGGTGTGACGAAAAAGCGCAAGGGTTCTTTTATGACACATGAGGCGATGGAACTTTCGAGATGTTTCTAGAACTAGCCGAAGAAAAAGGTATAAATGAACGAAAGACTGTTAGACGAGAGGAATACAGACTAGAACTTGATGAGGTATTGACGTACGGAGAGAACGTGGGAAAATCTAAGAGACGGTAGGTTCCGTTCAAACTGCATTTTATGAACCCCGCTCTCCCTGATCGATGTTACCAGAGTTCTTCGGAACAAACTCATGTACATTATTATTATTGTATATATCTTATATTAAACGAGATGTAAATAGAGCCATTTATCCGTTTCTATATTAATATCACGATTTATTTATACATCGGGTCACGGCGATTCGACTTACTCACTCACTCACTCACTCACTCTCTCTCTCTCTCTCTCTCTCTCACACACACACACACACACACATATGACAAAGTTGAATGTGAAAAACCAGTATGAGATCTAAAACTACTTGCAGCCAGGAACTAAAAACATGACAAGATAAGTATTAAATATGATTTAGACAGCATCTCTTCATCAGCGGTGCCGATACTGTCTAAAACCAATGGATTGTTTATGATAAGTATGATCTAAACAATAAACATACTTAGACACCGTACAATCCATTAGAAACAGAAGAATTGAATTAATAGTTGCTTAATCAAAGTACTCCAAGCTGGCACTAGACAGAGTGGAAGTTAAGAATAGGAAACCGCAAGAAGACTGTCGTTACAAAACTTGCAACCATGGAGCAAATGGAAACACAGAAGCAGACTTACTATGGAGACTGTGTTATAGGACAATTAAACCTAAATTAAATTAGTATTTTATTATTACTAAGAGTAATATATTATTATTTATAATTTAATATTGCCGCTTAAAGACTTTCCCGTCAAAGACTCTGTTGCTGAATGGTCAACGCACCGGACTGCTGAGCAAGAGGTCCCCGGTTCGAAGCTCTACGTTATTTTAATTTAATTTAAGTTAATTTAATTCTAATTCTATTTCTGTTAGTTCTAGAAGTTGCTAGAACATTCTTTAATTTCCTGGAACGGCGTTCCAGAATATTCTGTTGATGGATAAAAGAGCAAGTAGCTCAACCTGTGAGTTCAGTTCTGAGTTCTATCAGCTAAGTGTTGTGTGCTAATAAACAGCGTTGTATTCCCTCTACGTGTGTGTTCAATCCATACGACTACCATCTACGCGACAATATTATTTTTACTTAAGAATTTAATTATTATTAATTAATTTTAATTTTTAGTAGTTATTTTCACTAATTATTCTTATTTTTTTTGTATTACTAATTAATTGCAACAGAACAAGCTATTCATTAAATCTAAAACAACCAATTATGTGCTTGGAAAGACTGTCGGGGTAATAATTACGTTTTAGCAAGTCTAAAATATACTTATTCCTATTGTCTTTAGAACAAATATCTATATATATAAAAGAGCTTGTCTGTTTGTTTGTCCGCTATAGAATCATAGACTGTTTCACCCACCGGGACCAAATTCGGCACAGTTAATGTTTTGGACCCGAGAAACTTAAATCAGGAAAAACGAAATTTGGGGCTCAATTAGTTTTTTTTAATTAATTTTTTAATGTTTTTTGTGCCCGATAGAGGTGCGTCTACCCCCTGTGGATTCCCCTCGACCAGCTGCGTTAAGAGGGGTGGTTTGAGGATGATGCGTTAAGAGGGGTGGATGAGGGGTGGTTTGAGGGGGGGGCGTCAAATTCCAATGCACGGGAGAAAGAGGGTTGGGAATGACCTTAAAATCAGACGAAGGTCCGCAGGCTCAAAGTTTCTTTCTTTCTTATTGTTTGTATATCATTTCAGTAGAAACGTGCTAAGCGCATTCTGTCTGGCCAGATGAACATGAAGAGCGGGAGTGCAGCCCAGTATTTTTTTGATGGAATGCATGAAATATTTTATATTTATATATCTACCCGGGCAACGCCGGGCAATAATGCTAGTATATATATATATATATATATATATATATATATATATATATATATATATATATATATATATATATATATATATATATATATATATATATGTGTGTGTGTGTGTGTGTGTGTGTGTGTGTGTGTGTGTGTGTGTGTGTGTCGGTAAACTATCTGGATGATTAAGTATTAGCGCATGCATGCTGTTGTAGGTATATTTCAAAAATGGAAGTATAACTAGAAAGGCACGAAAGCATGTTTAAGTTACAAATATGGGATACCCAAAACAGGTCATTTCGCAACCCAGAAACATTACACCCTGAAACAGCATTTCATTTTTACTGTGTACTCCACATAGACACGGCAGATTTTTGGCACACACGATGTGACATGGTACACACGATATGAATTTAAATCTTAAAATTAATTTAAAATTAATAGATAAAAAGGAGAATAGACCAATTGGGCTTGATGCATAGACTTTGAAATTATAACAGACCCCCATCAATAACCCCAAGAGACTGGAAGTAGTTAAGAACTATCTAAATACCATATGTATTGCTTGTGAGCCCTTTTGACACTAATCTTTATTGGCACTTTGAATTATGCCTGCCACTGGAAAATTTTTAAAAAAAAAGTTTTCTCTGGTTACGTGAATGAACAGTGGGGGAATCAACTGACTACTCGCAGAAAAAAAAACGAGCCAGAATAGGGAAATTTCCGGGTTTTAGACGCATTTCCCGTAGGTTGAAAAGCAAACGTGTCATTAAATATTTTAACGTGTTTAGAATCGCACTCCAAACCGAGTTGAAAACCCTGTTAGTGGGTTGATGCAATTTTCCTTTTTCCTGACTGTCCCCGCGAGAGAATTTCTTCAAAAAAGAGTTTGAAAGTCGTAATTGCCAAGCTTATATGGCTATAGGAAAGGGCTCCAGAAGGACAAGTACCAAATAAAAATTTTTGGATTAAATTATAAATCACCTGCTTCAACCTGAGATACAATAATACAGCAACTAGGAATTATTGCAAACGCTCTGAATGATACAAGTCCTGTAATTATTATATATATATATATATAGGCTTAACACACAACTCGCTTAAAAGACCCACTCGATGAGCTTCTAAACCCGGAAAGGCAGGAATTGTATCCGTCTCCGGAAGTGGGTTGTAGGAGCCATTTTCCAGTGTGGGTTGTACAACTCACCAAAAGCGAGTACCCCTATGCAGTAGATTTCAACCCAGCAAGGTGAGTTCATCAACCAACCCTTTTATCTCTGTGTACGATTAATTTACTTAGATATATATTTTCGTATTAATAAGTTAGCCACAACCGGCTTCTTTAAAGCAATGTATAGAAAATTTAAAACTTATACCTAAATTTTTGATTCGATATTCTTCTTTTAACTAATTGAATGATCAGAGTTAAAATATACTATATATAGCTATTTCTTTAAAAAAAAAATCTCAAACCGACATTACTATTCTAACGATGATTCTTAATAAAGTTCACGCAGAATAATACACTCCCAAACACTAAAAAAATAATAAAGAAAAGGACTGAACAGTTTGGACGGAAAATTAATCGTTGAAAATATTTCAGGGAGTAAAATTTCATACCTCTGGGTTTGAACTAAGATGATTATTTTTTGGTACTATCTGTTTAACATTAGATTAAAATGCTAAAACATATTACGATGCTAGTGAAGCGCACGTGAAGGATCAATAATTGCCGAGCAGCATATTTGGCCCTGGGGCTATTGTACCTAAGCGAAAGGTGTTAATTTGATATTAGCGGAATAAATGTGTGCAATTGAGAGTGATGATTGCTTTTTGGCGTACTGGACTGAAATGAATTATTTTATAATGGCCCCTTCTCTCCAAATACTCTTTTCTCCTACTTCTCAACTCGATTATAACGTGAACCAGGGTACCAGTACTTTTACTCGATAACCCTCCAGGCGAGGCCGATTTTCATATTTTCCTGCATACGAAACCGCGGGTGAAATTTATATCACGCACAGGTTTATCGTAACACTTTTAATACAATACAAATAATGATAATAATGATAATAATAATAAGGCTATAATGATAAAATAATTACAAGATAAAAATAACTTTTTATATACCACGTTTTTAAATTTTCTGTTGAATCATACAAACTTGACAATTCTATGTATTAATAAATACTTTTTAAAAAATTTTTTGATGAATTATCCCATCAACTTGAAAGAAAATGATCAAATGCAGAATAAAGAGGTATCAAATGCGTAATCAATCGTTTATCTCGGGAATTGGAAGTTAACTTGCGTTTAACTCTTCGTTCCCGTCCCGGCCGATAGGTGGCAGCACCATTCTACAAAACAAAATTAACTGAAAATAAATTCAATTCTGCTTAAAGATGGCTAAAAGCATTAATAGGATGCATTGTCATCCTGTTCAGAGCTATTCTAAAAGTTCCAAATGTCTAGCTAGTCCGGAAGTTAGTTAAAACTCGATTGCAAGATTTGTACGGGACAAACATACAAACAAACAAGAAAGCGAGATAAAGAAACATGGTAATGATAACAAGGATAATAATTGTGAGACTCTCACATAGAGTGAAACAGACTCAATCCTAATTTTGGAAAATCCAGTACAGATGTGGCGAGCTTAAGTATGATCGACAGGATCTTTAACACCTCAATGGGACTTTTAAAATGACCATTGCTATGGGACACATTATTTAGAATAGTTAAGTAAAAGACCATTAGTGCAGGAAGGGAGACGAGGTAAGAATGGGAGAGCCGAGATGACACGGCCGACAAAAGACTGTGAATACTTAACCGCAGGACAAGGCTCTGCCGACAAAGGATTGAAAAGGTGACTCCCGGTAAGAATTAAAAACTACATGTTGTGCGGTAGAACGTACGAGAATTTTACAAGAAGAGAAAAATGGACAAGACAGCACGATGCGAGGAACATTATAGACTGGACTTTGATGAGGTATTGGCGTTCTGAGAGAGTGCAGGAAATCTAGGAGGCTTGAGGTCTCTATTGAACTTTATTTATGAACCCCACTCTCCCTAATAGATCTTGCGAGAGTTCTACGGAACAACTTACTGTATATTATGATTACTGTATATAGCTTATATTAAACTAGCTGTAAATATCAGCTGTTTATCCGTTTCTACATTAATACTATGAGTCCCTTATACATCGGGTCACGACGATCCGGTTTACAATAATGATAGAATGATAACAATGACAACAATGATAATGATAATAATGGCATACTGATATAATGATAATTATGGTATAATGATATAATGATAATATTGATAACGATAGTAATAAGCAAGAAAAAACAAATATTTTTTATTAATGAATTTACAACTTGCAGGAAACGTGAATATCATGCTTAACAAAAATACAGAAAACAATTTAGAGTTTGTTTCATCGTCAATAGTTCTATAACTTTGAACGAATAATAAGCGAACATTTTGATTTTAAATACACTGAAGTGCCACTCAATTAGGGATAGCAAAGCCTATGCAAATTGTGTAGCGCTGCGCATCATGTATGCGCAAGTGAGGGCGCTGTGGTAACTGCATATATAGAGCGTACTGTGGTTGTTCTGAATTAGTTGTTGGAATTGCCAGTATGGGTAAACTGCCTGATTTAGACGCCTTCGATCGCGGACAAATCGTAGGTGCGCGACGCATAGGCCATTCAATTTCCGAAATCGTCAGACAGCTAGGATTTTCAAGGTTGACAGTGTCAAGAGTATACCAAGAATACATGGATGGTGGAAAAATAAACTAGCGATCGGGCAAACTGCAAAGGACAATTAGCCTTGACAGTGCGTGGTGAGAGACGGCTCAGGCGTATTGTACGTAGCCAGCGAAGCCAAACATTAGCTCAAATTTCCACCCAGTTTAATGACGGTGCCAGTCGTACAGTCAGTAAACGGTCTGTGCAACGCTCGCTTCACCGTATGGGTTTCGGGAGCCGTCGACCTACGAGAGTACCATTGCTCTATACTCGTCATCGGGCTGCACGTCTTGCCTGGGCAAGAGAACACAGAGACTGGAGTGTAGAGGACTGGAAACGAGTAGCATGGAGTGATGAGTCTCGATTCCGACTACTAACGCCGACGGGAGGCTGAGAATATGGCGTCAGGCTCATGAAGCCATGGATCCTGCATGCCTGGCTGGAACTGTACAAGGGTATGGTGGCTCAATCATGGTCTGGGGTGTTTTTTCGTGGCACAGTTTGGGATCTTTGGTGCGTGTACCAACCTCCCTCAATGCAATTCGGTACGTAGAGTTGCTGGGTGATCACCTCCATCCGTTTATGCTGTTCTGTTATCCGCACGGTAATGGAGTTTTCCAACAAGACAACTGTACCTCTCACAAGTCCCGGTTGACTACTGGCTGGTTGGATGAGCATTCCTATGACTTCTCTGTCATGAATTGGCCACCTAGAAGCCCAGACTTAAATCCTATTGAGCATCTTTGGGATGTTTTAGAAAAAGGCGTGAAAGGCCATCACACAGTACCAAAGAACCTTACTGAATTATGGGCAGCTTTAGCCAATATTTGGCAAGCCATTCCCGTGGAACGTTTCCAGAAACTTGTTGAATCTATGCCTCGTCGTGTGGCAGCCGTTATCAAGGCCAGAGGAGGCCCAACTCGTTACTAGGTAGGTATCCCTAATTCAGTGGCACTTCAGTGTACCTAATTTTGTCGTTTTTTTTAAATATTGGGGGATAAGGAACGATACACAACTATGTCAAGACCGCCCGTTGGAGTAGACGGCACTGGCCACTCCGCTCCTCATTTTGGACCCCTCACGTCTCCCCCTCAACTGAGCTTAACTTGTATCGTCCGAATACACAGGACACTTAAGTCGGACTGAATTCTAGAAAGTCTGAATATGGAAGATTTTCATTTTTTAATTACTTGTGTAAGGACTTTGCCTTAATAAAAAGACTGCCAGCCTTTTGTATTTGCATGCTTTTATTGCATTTCTCGATTATATACAGGTTATTTGCAAATTCACAAAATAAATGAAATTCGCGGATTCACAGCATTCACGAGGAAGACTTCAGTTGTCGCTGCGGTCATTAAATTCTTTCTAGGTCATGGGCAGATCCGACGATTTTTAAAGGGAAGGGGGCTGTCTTCTACCTCGGGGGTTATGTAATATCCCCTGTGCAACGAAGGGACCGAGGGCTTCTCCCAGAAAAGATTTTAAATATATGCAGCGCTTTAAATCTTCTTTTTAGGCTATTTTAAGTGCCTCACAAAACACACAGCGGGACCTTAAAACATTATTTTAAACCAAGCATCGATGATAGCCTGCAACACGTCTGGGGAGACTTTCCACCAGTTTTTGATAGGTGTCCATAGGAATTGACCTCCAGGCGTTCATCACAGCTAAAGTGAGTGCTGGCAGTGAGGATGGTCGATTTGGTAGGCTATGTAATCAGCGTTCTAATTCGTTTCAAAGATGTTCAATGGGATTTAGATCGAGAAGGCCAGTCCAGTTTTTGGACACCCATTTCGTCAAACCATGCCTGCGCAAGTCTCGATGTGTGAATGGAGCAGTTATCCTGCTGGAAGAGAAATGAGCCTTCCCCGAAATATTGCCATAGAGTTGGGAGATCAGCATTGTCCAGAATGTCCACATACATCTCAGAGTTCATGTTTCCAACCACAGGAACTAAGGTTAAACCATGAAAACACCCCCACACCATGATGCTGCCACCACCAAACTTAACAGTCGGCACAATGCAGTCACGTAAGAAGCGCTCGCCTGGCATCCGCCAAACCCAGACGGTGGAAAAATGTTCATCGGACTGCTAGATTGTAAAGCGAGATTCATCATTCCAAAGAACATTTTTCCACATGTCCACAGTCCAATGATGGTGAGCTTTGCACCATTGCAATCGACGCTTCGCATTCTGGGGAGTGATTTTCGGCTTGTAAGCGGCTGAACGACCATGGAATCCCAGGTTTTTTAACTCTCGACGAACAGTCCTGCTGCTGGCACTAACGTCTGATGAACTTTGGAACTCCTGGGTGATTTCAATCGACGAGGACTTGCGATTTTGTTTCACTACCCTTTCCAGAGTTCTACGGTTGCGTTCAAAAATTTTTTTCGGCCTGCTACTTCGTTTTTCTGTAGTTTCACTGCCTCGACGTTTCCACTTCACAATTATATAACTCACAGTTGATTTTGGCTTCTGTAGAATGTCCGAAATTTTACGAACTGATTTCCCACAAAGGTGGCATCCCACTATAATTCTACGATCAAAGTCACTAAGCTCCTTTGACTTACTCATTGTCTCACAAACGCATAAATATGACCTGACAAACCACTACCAACACTTTTATAGCTTTCGGTTACGCATCAAATTACGTCACCTGCCAGATCTACTTCTTTCGGGGGGTTACCGGATACTTTTGGCCAGATAGTGTATGAATGTAACATGAAAACCATTGCTTTTATTCAAACACTATACATTTGGATTTTCATTTTAATTAATGAACATCTTGGTACATTTTGATAACATATTGGTTCATTTTTCATAATGTTATTGTTATATTAATGACTTCAAACCTAATTAACTTAAATTTAATTCAACCTATTGAAACTGTTGAGTGGTTATTATTATTATTATTATTATTATTGTATTATATATCAACCTATGCACATCCCAAATTTCATTAAAATCTGTCCAGTAGTTCTGGAGATAATCCACCAAATATGAAAATTTTCTAAATTTTGAACATGAGTGAACATTGCTCACTTTGTCTAAACTGGGATAATTTAACATATATAAAAGAAACTGATATTTGGACAATTTTATTTATGTTTGAGGTGACAAAAATATGTTTTGTTCTAAACATCAAAGTCCAACTTCCTCTTCTTCATTTTAGCAAACCTATCCATGACTTCATTTTTTTCATCAACTTTGTCTGCGATTCCTCTGTAATCGTTTAGCAGTGCTAATGCTACAAGTCTATCCTCTCTCATGGTTGTTCTCACCCAGTCCTTCAACCTTCGAAGGGTTGAAAAGGACCTCTCGGTAGTAGCTGTGCTAACCGGCAGAATTGCAAAAATCGTCATCAATTCGTGTATTGCAGGATAAACCTCTTTGTCACATTTGATGAGAGTTTCACTGCCTGTACTGGAATTTCTTCATTTTTTTGTCTTTAATTGCTGATTTAACCATTTGTTTTGCCACGGGGCAACTTCATTGCTAAAAACGGCTCCAGTATGGCTTGAAATGTTCCCGACAGCAAACTGAAATCTAGAAAACAAGACCTTAGCTGATTCTCTTAAGTTTGTTGGACACATTTTAACAACCGAAATGGGTATCAGGATTGATAGTTCAAGGAGTTTCATAATGTCGTTGGGGAATCTATCTTTGATATCTTGAAGAATCTTGTCGGTAATATAGGAAATGTAAATTGTGGCTTTTTAGAATTCCTCAGGCTCGACAATGTTGGGGTTGGTTCGGTTTCTTTGCCTTTGAGCAATACGAGGCAAAGATACCTACGTACCCATATCTTCAGCTAAACCTGTTGCTACAAGATATACATCATGGAAAAATTCTTTACATTCTGATTTTCTCTGTTCCAAGGCAGAGCAAGTGGATTGAAGGGCTTCACTGGCTTCTTTTTGCCCAATGCTCTTTTTTGGAATAGCCGGCCTAGAGGAAGAGTAATAGCTAATATGTCTGCTAGATACGCCATGGAAACTAGCAAAGAACTAGTGCTTATATTATTTAAAAGAGACAGTACTTTGGTAGCTGCTTCGGTTTCTTTCCAAGTACTTACAACTTCAAGCACTCTGTGAATTTTTGGAAGGCTTGAATAAAACAAATGAATACTCTCGTGGCGTTATACTCATCTTGTTTGGCAGAGCCCTATAAGCTGTCTGCCTATTTTTTAATTTTAAGACAGAGATTCTCTTTGGGCTTGCTGTAAAAAAAGAAATAACTGTTTTCGTGGTGTCGACTGCACTTCTGACCTCTTGAATCTTAAAGGCCTTTGTCGGGGTCAAATTCAAAGCATGATTTAAGCACGAGCAGAGGGTGGCGTTGACAACACAACGTTTCACAACATTTATTGCTCCCTATACCTCAGACACCATAGTAATACATCCATCAGTGGTTATTCCTACACAGTTTTCAGGGTCCAAATTATTTTTTCTCAATAAATCCAAGTACAGTACTTCCTATCAATTCACCAGTCAAGGATGGATCACTTAAATAAGTTAAGTCTTCTTCTTGTTCAAAAGCTTCAACGGGTTTTCTGGAATCCACAAAGTCCAGGAAATCTTCATAAACTTTGTCTTCGTAGCAGTAGCGTGTGGAAAATGGCAATTGTGAATCATGAGCAGCGTCTGTTGTTTCATCAAATAATATGCTATAATATTTTGCAGCTTTTATTCTTTCCAGTATGACATTTCGGACTCCAGGTCCGCAACAATTGATTAATTCATTTTGAATCGTCCAGAGCAGGGGTTCTCAAACTTTCAGGCTCTGTGCCCCCCTTTGAACACTGATGTGAGGTCACGCCTCCCCCCCACCACCACCACCATGTCAATACAAGTAGTACAATCAGAATTTGAAACTGATGCTGGTTATTAAATGAAAATATAGAATAGATAATTTCATTCACAAAATTTAATATTACTACACATATCTTAATTTGGAACATATTATTATTAGAACATATGAAATCAAAGAATTAAATACAGATCAAATATATTTGAGGTAATCAAGGATCTAGGTGAGGTTGGCATGTCATACCAGTCACTTTCACAACATTAATGAGAGGGCTGGTACGGTTTGTCCTTGACAAGTTTTTGAATATTAGGTTGTAACTTTGACAAAGCACGCCTCAGGTCACTTTCAACGTCCAGCTTTGCTCGATATTTTGACTTTATGTATGCTAATGCTGAAAATCCAGATTCACAGCGATATGTGGATGAAAACTGCACTAACAACATCAAAGCGTCCAAAGCAACTTCTGGGTAAACAGGAAAATAGCGTAACCAAATATTTTCAACATCCATGTTTTCGAATTCCACGTTTGCTTGAGAATCACATTTTAGGTTGATTGCCTGTTCCTGAATATGACTGCCTGTTCCTGAATACGTCAAAAATACGTTACGGTTACATTGAGACCGCAAAATTGAGCACAGTAAATTACAGTTAGTTTTACTTTTTATTTATTTTTTCAAACTCACGCCTCCCTTGAAAATCTTCTACGCCTCCTAGGTTGAGAGAGAAACGCTGGTCTAGAAGTACATTGCATTAGCGCAGACTGACAGGCAGTGTTTGCTGAGCTTCTCATCTCCTGATTCGATAGGAAAACTCACTAGTTTTCAGAAATTTCCTTCAGTGGCCTTTCAGTGGATACTTCATTTTGCCTGACTCTTCTTTGGTGCTATTCTTTGAAGTCAACTTCTTCAACATGCTGGGTCTCTGCTGCTAGGCGATCGAGGAAATCTCTTTGCAGTGATTGCTTTATAATTAATATGCATATTGTTAATAGATTCCTTTCGGGCTCCAACTAATACCTAGGTATGCGTGGTTAATGGGAATCATGTCTCCCCCTCACCCCCGAAAAAGAAAAAAAATAGCAAAAGGTAACAGAACTGGTTTTAGAAAACAATATAATTCTATACAACCTTATTAATCACACATCAATTCCATACATTGATCGTATTATTTATTATAAATAAATAAATAAATATATATATATATATATATATATATATATATATATATATATGTGTGTGTGTGTGTGTGTGTGTGTGTGTGTGTATCTAATATATAAAAATGAATGTTTGTCTGTCTATAATTGTATAGAAATCCACAGTTTAGAAGCAACGATCGTGAAATTTTACATACAGACGTCTTTAAAAACAGCCGAGGGTCTTAAGAACTTAAAAAATCGAAATTAATTACCGTTTATTTTTAATTAATAAAAAACCAACAATTTTTGAAACTAAATGTAAGCTGTTACACTTTGTGGAATCATCCCTCCGAATATGGCGTCCACGTTAGGGATAGCTGGCAAACAGCGAGCGAAACGATAAAAATAAATAAAATCAAAAAGTTTCAAGTCATATATTAAACCAGAATAATAAATAATAATAATAATCTTTCAAGTCAGATTTTATACTCTAAAATAGATCAGATCCAACGACATATTGACACTCTCGACACGCGATGGAAAATAATTCGAATCAACCACGCTTAGTGACACGAGATCTTTTTTAATCCCTACTACAATCCCCCTCGTCTATGTCTTTGTGTCTATTGAAGAGCTAAAGACTAAGTTTCTATCCTGCTAACTTATTTCTGATTTAAAACTCCTCTGACATTTACCAGCCCACAGCAATTTTCCAATAGCGAAATGTTTCACTTTACTCAGTAGAACACCATGTCATCGTGGCGCATTCGGAAGATCGCCCACCTACCATGCTGTCGATCCGGGTTTGATTACAGTCTTGTTAATTTTGCTAGACCTGTAATTTCAGCCTTTTTTTAAAGGCTTTTTTATTTCAGCTTTTATTATATTATTTTTTAATTATTATTAATATTTTATTTTATAATTTTTTAATTATTATTAATATTTTATTTTATTATTTTTTAAATATCATTTTATTTTATTTTATGATTTTTTTAATATCATTTTTATTTTATTTTATGATTTTTTAAAAATTATTATTTTTTAAAATTTTTTTTCAGCTTTTTTATGATGAAAGACCGAATATATCTGAAATCTGAGGAGTTTATTATACATTCATATATTTTTAATTGGGTTTTCATATTATTAATATGTATAACATTTCGTATGCTTTTTTTTCTATGTTATTTATACTGTGTTTAGTTTTTTAATGGATTTTGGTAGGTTTATTATAAATTTATATATTTTATGTTTTACTTTTCAGGATTTTTTGCTCCATTCATAAAGGCTAAATCTTTTCTATGTTACTTATACTGTGTTTAGTTTTTAAATTGATTTTGGTTAACAAACATTCGACAGTTTGACATTTTTACTTTTCAGCTTTACTTTTCAAAATTCTTTACTTTCCTAAAGACAATTTGACATTTTTCCTTTTCAGCTTTTAGTGGTTTATTATAAATGCATATATTTTATGTTTTACTTTTCAGGGTTTTTTTTGCTCCAATGATGAAAGGCTAAATCTAGCTGAATTCTGAGGAAATTATTGTAAATTTATGGTTATTTTATATTGGGTTTCCATTTTATTCATGCGTATAACATTTCACATGCTTTTTTTCTATGCTATTTATACTGTGTTTAGTTTTTAAATTGATTTTGGTTGACAGATATTCGACAATTTGGCAGTTTTAAGTTTTTAGTGGTACAATGATGAAAGGCTGAATCTACCTAAATTCTGAGATGTGTATAACATTTCACATGCTTTTTTCATGTTATTTATACTGTGTTTAGTTTTAAAATTGATTTTGGTTTACAAACGTTCTTAAAATCCCGAGCAACGCCGGATAAATTATCACCTGTGTAGGTTGATAATTTATAAATCTTAAAACTGTTCCCACATGTATATTTACCGACCCACAAGAACTTTCCAATATTTTTAATTAATAAATAACCAACAATTTTAGAAGGATGCGACTCTCGATTCCCAGACGTCCAGTAGATGGCGCCACTATTTTAAAATTTTAGTTTTCCAATCCATCTGAAAACACGGACATCGCTTCGGAGTACATTCAAAATAAATACAACGTCAATGTATGCAATTAATGCCAATATATATATATATAAAATAAATACGATGATCAATGTATACAAATGATGTAATATATATATATATATATATATATATATATATATATATATATATTTATAAAAAAATCGTAAGGGATATTTTTATAGACAAAATAATGTAGAAGAAAAATATTCAAATTAAATCTAATAGGACATACTAAAGAATATAGTACAGTTAATATTGTACAGTTTGAGGAACATATCTTTTACTGTATTTTAATATTTTTTTGGATAATGTCCAATCGTCTGCCGCATTAGCAAGAAAAAAATTTTTTTTTATATATTTCGTTGTTACGTGACGATAAATTTATTAAAAGTACCAGAAAAAGAAATCACAGAATCAGCGTTTAATAAATTAAATTGTAAAAATTAATCTTTAAAAATTCACAAAAAATCAGAAAATGGAGGAAAAGATTCGAAAAAGATTTCATTTTAAAGGAATTTTTATGATCTTTTTTGTGATATAAATTTTATAACCCTAAGGTTATTATTTTAAATGCAAACTTAAAAAAAGTTACAAAAACAGCTTAAAAATTTAATTTAAGAAAATCTATGAAGAATTTTCAAAAATCTTTCTTAGTGCACCCCTACACTATATGAAGAATCGTCATGCAAAATTTCAGCCCTTTAGGTCCAGCTGTTTGGTGTGTACGTTGTATGTCAGTCAGTTACGGAACTGTTTTATATATATAGATTTTTATTACTATGTTTATATCGTAACGTTAACTTCATGCGCATGCATTATTTTCCTACGCTTTTTTTTTATTATTATCTTTATAATAACGTAATTTTCCTATGATTTTAAACAACAATCGTTTTAAACTGACATTCAATTGGCTGTTAAAACTTTATATTTACACCCTATTTAAAAGAAGTAGGGTGTAAATTTTTCAAAGAGGATGTTTCAACATCCAACTTCAAAGAAGTAGGGTGTAAATTGTAGGGTAGAAAGTTGGTAAAATCAAAATTTTGTGCAATGTATTTAATTTCTCGATTAAAAGTAGTTTTTTTTTAAAAATTAATTTATTTCGCTTGAAAAGCTAAATATTTTATGCAAATACACTCATGGACAAAAAAATTAGCGCACCAAGAAGGAATCGTCAAAATGAAACGAAATTTTACATACGTAATGACTACTTTGATATAAGTAAATGATAAGAAAATCAAAGAAAAAGGATAATTTATTTCAGAGAAAAAGGCAAAAGAACGGAGGAGTTAATACTCCGTTGGACCCCCTCTAACGCGAATGCACGATGCGATACGATCGGGCATTGAGTCATACAAGTTCTGTATGATGTCTTGAGACATTTTGTTCCATATTTGCTGTAACCTTGCCTCTAGTTCGTTCAAACTCGTGGGATGACAACTCGTCGTGCCAAATGATCCCAGATATGCTCGATTGGAGACAAATCTGGGGATCGGGCAGGCGAAGGAAGGGTAGTAACAGTGCGGAGACAGTTTTGTGACACCCTTGCCGTATGAGGCCGAGCATTGTCTTGTTGAAAAATGGCTCCTGGGAGCCGTTGCATGAGTGGCAACACATGTGGTTGCAGTATTTCATGAACATACCGCTGGGCTGTCATGGTGCCACGGAACAATACTAGGGGTGACCGTGTATTGTAGGCAATGGCACCCCATACCATCACACCAGCTGTGGGAGAGATGTGTCGCTGTACAGCAAAGGCAGGATTGAAGCGTTCACCACGGGCTCTCCACACACGAACACGATTGTCATCACTGCCGAGATTGGATCTGGATTCGTCGCTAAAGACGACCTGGTTCCATTCCGCTGCAGTCCAGTTTCCTCGTGCGCGGCAAAACTCCAAACGGAGGCGTCGATGGGTGGGCGTCAAGGGCAGCACACGTAATGGGCGCCGCGATACCAACTGTCCTTCAGCCAGGCGCCTTCGTATGGTTCGAGAAGACACAGAGGACCCTAGAGAAGGTGCTACCTGTGCCTGGATGGTGGCCGATGAAGCAGTTGGCTGTACGCGTGCATTTGTTACGATGTGGCGGTCTTCTCAACGACTGGTCTGTCGAGGGCGTCCTGAGCCTGGTCTTCGTGTACATGACATCTATCGGGTCCACTGGTCCCAACACCTTCTCACAACACAATCAGAGCGGCCTAATTGACGAGCTACTCGCCTAGCTGACCACCCAGCTTCCATCATCCCGACGATTTTCCCCCTCTCAAACTGCGACAACTGCTTATATTGTCTTCGAACACGGCGTAATGGCATGTCTATCTCAGCTCTTCCTTTGTAAATGATTCAGCACACTCAAACAAGCTTTGGTTACCTGTTTTATACTCCACAGAGTACGATGTTCAACGCCCTCTACCGGCTATACGTAATGCGCAATCACGCTGCATTTCTAATCATTTGCATATCTCCCCGACATGTACCTTCATTGCAAGTTTCGTTACGATCCCGCAATTATTTCTTGGTGCGCTAATTTTTTTGTCCATGAGTGTATTTTATGCGTAACGTTAACTTCATGCGCGAGCATTATTTTCTTATGCTTTTTTTATTATTATCTTTATAATAGCTTTATTTTCATATGGTTTTAAACAACTATCGTTTTTATTCATATTATGTTGGTTTTTTATTAATTAAAAATTAAGGGTAATAAATTTCGATTCCGGAAGTTTTTATTATCTTTATTTTCATATGCTTTTTCATTTATGAATTATTCAAATGGTGGTTAAAAAATTTTGTGTAATTTATACATTTGTGTGTGTTTAATTATTGAAATTAACAAATTTATATTTCTTGAGAGGATGTTTCAGTTTTTAGTGGTACTATGATGAAAGGCTGAATCTACCAAAATTCTGAGGAGTTTATTATGGAGAGAAAAGGAATTTAATATGTAGAGGATGTTTATAGGAGTTAAATGTGGAGAGGCGTTGAATGGTTTGCAGCCCTCAATCAAACACTTCATTTTTTAAGAGGGTCATGGTTCTATTGGAAATTTCTGCTAAACTTAATTTCAGCTTCTTCCCCCCCCCCCCCAATGATGAAAGGCTAAATCTAGCTGAATTCTGAGGAGTTTATTATAAATTTATATATTTTGATATTGGGTTTTCTTTTTATTCATGTGTATAAGATTTCACGTGGTTTTTTTTCTATGTTATTTATACTGTGTTTAGTTTTAAATTAATTTTGGTTAACAAACATTAGAGAATTTGACATTTTTACTTTTCAGATTTTAGTACTACAATGATGAAAGACTGAAATTCTGAGATGTGTATAACATTTCACATATATTTTTTCTATGTTATTTATACTGTGTTTAGTTTTAAATTAATTTTGGTTAACAAACATTAGAGAATTTGACATTTTTACTTTTCAGATTTTAGTACTACAGTGATGAAAGACTGAAATTCTGAGATATGTATAACATTTCACATATATTTTTTCTATGTTATTTATACTGTGTTAATTTTTAAATTGATTTTGGTTAACAAACATTCTTAAAATCCCGGGCATCGCCGGGTACTTCAGCTACTATATATATATATATATATATATATATATATATATATATATATATATATATATATATATATATATATATATATATATATATATATATATATGTATGTATATATATATGTATATATATATGTATATATATATGTATATATATATGTATATATATATTATTTTTTTGGATTAATTGCATACATAGACCATTGTATTTAATTTGAATGTACTCCGTAGCGAAGTACGAGTTTGCAGCTAGTAATCCAATAAAAATGTTATTTTCAGATAGCCTTAACTTTTATGCACCTTGCAACAGGATTCATTTTATAAATTCCGCCCACCAAAGAATTTATTAGTGTTTAAAACACACTAGACCGGATTTTTTCCCCGAAAAATTTAAATTTTAAAATATTAATTGCATTTTTTTAAACGAAAAATGCCCCAAAGTGTAAAATTTATTTTTCTATTACGGAGTACAATTTTTTAAAGATACTCTTTCAATCATAATCAGCAATCCTTGGACACATTTTCTCCATAGGTTACCCTGGTATATTATAATAATTCCGAGGCGAATCAATGTGAACAAAGCCTTACGGCTCCTGGGCGCTAACCCTATTGGATTCGCTCACCTCAATGTTAACCTATGGAGAAAATGTGTCTAGTATTTACAGCTACATAAATGCCGATACAGTCGAACCCCGTTATAACGAACTTCAAGGGACCAAAGGTTTTGTTCGCTTTATCCGGTGGTTCGCTATATCCGACCCGTTAAAAAAATGCTAGAGTTCGCAAAATGTATAACTCATTTGTTGCAATGTGTATTCAATAATGATACTTTAAAAAATGATAGAATCTATTAAAAATGATCATTAATGAATTAAATCGACTAAAATCGAATATATTTAACTGACACAATCTATATATATAAAACGCGTAGATATGCGGCACAAAAATCGACGATATTTCTACAATCCGAATGGCAACGGCTGCAAGTACCGGATGTAAACATTAGCGGCTGTCCACGTGTGGCTCGACGATAGCACGTAATTTGGCACAATTTAATTGCTGTATTTTACTCATGAATAATTTTAATTTATACACGAAATAATTTTAATTTATTCATTTAATATGATTAAGTGGAGATATCTGAATTGCGAACAATAATACATACAGAGAGAAATGTAATCTATACTATATTTTAGTATTTGCTGAATTTTCACTCCATTTTATAAGTGAAAATTTTCCCCAACAATTTCTTAAATGATGTAATGATAAAGTGTAGATATCTTAGTTTTGAAAAGTAGTACGTACAGTGAGAGATATAATTTTTAAAATCATTGGTGTTGGGTTTCTCTGACTTATCTTTAACTCTGTTCCGAAGTAATGGAAATTCACATTTTTTAATCATGATGTTTTAGAATCAGTCTTATAGTGAATTTATCAATGATTATAAATTTTTTGTCTGAGTTTTCACTACCCCTTAACAACGTATATTTATGATGACAGGTAATAGTAACATTCCTAACATATGTTACTTTCAATTGAGTTGTTTTGCAAAAGAAAATATAAATCTAAAAGCGACCATGCTGGTCGCGCAGCGGCTAGTACTAATTAAGTTACGTATAAAAGGAAAACGACGGGACCAAAATTTTCGTTCTTTATATCTGTGAGTTCGTTATATCGGGTTTCGACTGAATTTTCAAATAGCCTGAACTTTTCTGCACATTGCAACAGGATTCATTTTAATAAATTTTGTCCACCAAAGGAATTTAAGAGCATTTAAAACACACTGTACCAGATTTTCCCTCGAATAATTTTAATTAAAAATGTTATTTGCATTAAAAAAAAATGAAAAATACCCCAAGGTGTGAAATTCCTTTCAATATTACAGAGTACAATTTAAAAAAAAAAATCTTTCAATCCAAGTCGGCAATCTTCGGACATAGTACACAGCAGCCTCTCCCCCAAAAATTTGAACAGGTGCCGTTTTTAAAACTTGCCCCAGGCGCCACGATTGATAGGCCCGGCCCCAGCCATCAGTAATAGTTGAAACCATCAGAGTGAAACGCTTTCCCTCCTAGCTTATGTTAAGACAACTACACATGAAAGAGAACCAAGAATAACATTAATTCAGAGGTTTCAACGAAGAATTTAACCTTTTCCATACGGGGTGGGATAGCATGTATCACAAGAATATAGACCCATTAATAAATGAATGAATGAATATATATATATACACTGCTGGCCACTGTAAATGCAACACCTTGAAGGAAACATGCAAGTAACATGAAATTTACAACATGCATTAGCGGAGGTGAGATATGCAATTGATTAGAATTTCAGCTCAGACGCACATCACGCGCGCCTGTGGCGCCACTTCAAAGCGCTATTTAAGGCTTGGAGATTTCGACGATTTCAAGTTCGGCAATTGTGTTTTTCTTGTGGTTTTTTTCAAAAAAACGATCAATTATGCCTCGTCGAAAACAGCGATCATCTTTTGATCAAGTATCAGAGTTCGACAGAGGAAGGATAGTGGCCTACCGAGATTGTGGATTATCTTTCAGGGAAATCGGTAATCGTGTTGGACGAAACCAAACAACTGTAATGCGGATATGTGATCGTTGGATGCAGGAGGGTACGACGGACCGGCGTGTTCGATCGCATCCACCTCAGCGCACCACTTCACGTGATGACAGGGAAATTGTGCGCATGGCAGTGACGGATCGCTCAGTCACATCACGAACCATAGCACAGCACATGTAGTCTGTAGCGCATCATCCAGTGTCTGCGCGTACCATTCGACGCCGTTTACAGCAGAGTGGTCTGTCCGCAAGACGTCCATTGCTTTGTCTACCCTTGACGCAGAACCACAGACGTCTCCGCCGCCAATGGTGCGATGACAGAAGGATGTGGACGGCAGAATGGAATGAAATTGTCTTTACTGACGAGTCACGCTTCTGTCTGAAACACCACGATGGTCGCATTCGAGTCTGGAGACACCGTGAAGAGAGGATGCTGAACAGCTGCGTTATGCACCGCCATATTGGTCCTGCACCGGGTATTACGGTATGGGGCGGTATTGGATATCACTCTCGCACACCTCTAGTACGCATTGCCGGCACTTTAAACAGCCGGCGCTACATCTCCGAGGTGTTGGAGCCAGTTGTCCTTCCTTACCTTCAGGGCTTGCCCTCAGCCATATTTCAACAGGATAATGCGCGACCACACGTGGCACGCATTGTCCAACGGTTCTTCGTCAATCGCCAGATTGAATTGCTTCCCTGGCCGCCTCGCTCTCCGGATCTTTCGCCTATAGAAAACATGTGGTCCATGGTTGCTCTATGATTGACCCAGATTCCATCCCCAACTGCCACAGCAGATCAACTTTGGCAACGTGTGGAAGCTGCTTGGTCTGCTGTACCCCAAGAACTCATCCAAAGTCTCTTTGGATCAATGCCGAGGCGTGTGGCAGCGGTGATCTCCAACAATGGCGGCTACTCTGGCTACTGATTTTGACAGGAACCACACTTCACAAAAGTCTATAAATTTAATCATTTGATACTTGGTCAACATGTTATCTACAAAATAAATTTTGTTGTGATATCTCTTGACTTTCTTGGTGTTGCAATTTGGGTGGCCAGCAGTGTATATATATATATATATATATATATATATATATATATATATACATACACACACACACACACACACACACACACACACACACACATATATATATATATATATATATATATATATGTATGACAAAGTTGATAGAGAAAAACCAGTATGAGCACTAAAACTACTTGCAGCCAGGAACTAAAAACGTGAAAAGATAAGAATGAAAGAGGTTTTTGACAGCATATCTTCATCAGCGGTGTCGATACTGTCTAAAAACCAATGGATTTTTTCTGATAAGTATGATCTAAACAATAAACATACTTAGACACCGTACAATCCATGAGAAACTGTAAAATTGAATAAAGAGTTACTTATCCATAGAACACCAAGCCTGCCGCTAGACAGAGTGGAAGTTAAGAATAGGTAACGCAAGATGACTGACGTCACAAAACTTGCAACCAAGGAGCAAATGGAAACACAGAAACTGACCTACTATGGAGACTGTGTTTTAGGACAATTAAACCTAAATTAAATTAGTTTTTTATTATTATTACTAATAGTAATTTACTATTATTTTATTTTTATTTTTATTTTTACTTAAGATATTAATTTTTTTTATTTATTTATTTTATTTTTAGTAGTTATTTACTCTAATTAAACTTATTATTATGATTTACTTATTAATTGCAACAGAACTTACTATTCATTAAATCTAAAACAACCAATTATGTGCTTGGAAAGACTATCGGGGTAATAATTACGTGTTACCACATCAGCTATCAAGTCTAAAATATTCTTATTCCTATTGTCTTTAGAACAAAGCCTATTTATACGTACTAACTGATTTACAATAATGTTATTAAAAACAGATTTATGTAAACAGGTTAGGTAATTTTGAAATTTAACAATATTAAAATAATAGTCTGATCTTTTGTCGTATAAGTCAAAAGTAAAATTGCTATGAGAATTTAATTTAATGTTAATATCTAAAAAGTTAGCATTAATATTATTTTGGCTACTTTTTATTAGTTCCAGATTAGGAGGGTAAAAATTTAAGTCTATATGATTATTACTTTAATTAATTACTATTATATCATCTATATATCTAAATATATTGTAATTGTTATTATCTATATTATTAATTTCAAAATAATGTAAGTATAAGTTGGCTAGCATATTTGAAACATTTCCACCTTGTGGCACACCTTTGGTCTGTAAGTATATACTATTATTATGTACTATATAATTATGTTTAGTTACTAAATCTAGGAGCCTATAGAAACGAGTAAGATTGATTTCGTTACTTAAGTATTGAATATTATTTTGTACTAACTTAATTATTATTCTATTTAAATCATTTATATTGATATCATTGAATAAATCTTTAAAATCATAAGTTACTATTGTTTTACAATTATCTAATGTTTGTAGTTTTCTAATTAGACTAAAGCTATTATCAATTATACCACAAACACCAGAAGTTATTGTTTTATAGATTAATTTAATGTAATTTAATAATATTACACTTGCTTTAGTAGCATAAGTGTTGTGTTCACAGGTTACTGCTCTAAAAGCAATAGGCGTTTTATGAAAGTTAGGAACTAAAGTAATATATGGAAAGAAATAGTTGTTTGATGTTATACCTAGAAGTTTATATTTTGCAATAATTTTCTTAATAATAATACATGTAGTTTCTTTTAAAGGCTGAAAAATATCACTATTGTCTAGCTGTTTTTTTAAACAAATGGCAAAATACTTTTTACAAATAATTGCATAATTGTTGGCTGCTTTATCTACGTAAGTGAATATAAAATATTCTTGTAATTTTTTTATAGCCTCTTTTAAGTCTTTATAGGAATTATTAAAGAAATTACTATAATTTGGCAGTTTAGAATGTAATATATATATATATATATATATATATATATATATATATATATATATATATATATATATATATAAATATATATATATATATATATACATATATATATATATATATATATATATATATATATATATATACATATATATATATATACATATATATATATATATATATATATATATATATATATATACATATATATATATATATATATATATATATATATATATACATACATATATATATATATATATATATATATATATATATATATATAAAAATATATATATATATATATATATATATATATATATGTATATATATATATATATATTTATTTATTTATTTATATATATATATATATATATATATATATATATATATATGTGTGTGTGTGTGTGGGTTTATGAAATAAAGGGTTATATAAAGGGTTTATGAAATTTTCCGTTCTAAAGAGGGAATCGGAAAAATGGGCCCGTAAGTTAAAGGTTAAATAGAGATGTCTAATAAGAGTCCACGCTAGGCCAAGTGAAAAATCTCTAAGCCAGAGCTTAGGAAGTTTTAACTCTCTCTTCTTCCCGCCTCATCGGCCTGGATTTACAAATCAGTAATTAAGAATCGACAATTTACGTTTGGGGATTACCATCAGAATGCGAGATTTGCAATTCAAAACAGGAACCGAAACTCACTAGAGCGTAAGTAAAAATATTAAGTCTTTCAGATTAATATAAATATGCTCCTGCAAAATGCATGGACTTCCACGATGACTCAAAAGAGAAGCGGGGGAAAAAATTATCAAAAGCCTTTCGAGGAATTATAAATGGGCGGAAACCGCGGATGAAGAATATTCGTGATTAAATCTGAATAATAAAGTCATATTTCTAATTTATTTATTAATAATTTTTTTCTAAACTATATATATATATATAAAACAATTCCATAACTGACTGACTGACTTACTGACATATAAAGCACAGACCAAAAGGTTGGACTTAAAGCGCTGAAATTTTGCATGGCGATTCTTATAGTGTAAGGGGGGGGGGGGGGCACTAAGAAAGATTTTTGAAAAATTCTTCTTAGATTTTTTTTAAATTAGATTTTCAAGTTGTTTTTTTAACATTCTTTAAAGTTTGCATTTAAAGCAATAATCTGAGGGTTTTAAAATTTATATCACGAAAATGATCATAAAAAGGCCTTTTAAATGAAACCTTTTTCGAATCTTTACCTCTATTTTCTGATTATTGGTGAATTTTCGAAGATAAATTTTTAGAATTTCATTTATTAAATGCCGATCACGTGGTTTTTTTCTTTTTGTGATACTGTAAATTAATTTTGCGTCACGTGCCTAACAACGAAATAAATTGACAAAAAAAATATATTGAAATACAGTAACAGATAAAATTCAACCACTAGACTAATTGAGATGGAAGTTTCTTAGGAATTAAATTCAAATTAGTATGTTTTATGGATATTAAACATACAAATTAATTACATAAATTGACCGTTGTATTTAATTTGAATATTTTCTTCTACATTATTTTATCTATTAAAAATATCCCTTACGATTTTTTTATATTTATATATATATTTTTTGACATTAATTGCAAACATTGACTGTTGTATTTATTATAAATATGGTTATATATTTTTTGCATTAATTACGTACATTGACCGTTGTATTTAATTTGAATGTACTCCGTAGCGAATCACGGGTATTCAGCCAGTATATATATATATATATATATATATATATATTTAACATTTAATGCCAGGTGCAAAATAATGTAAATAAAGACATGAGGGAAAAAATATCCCTATACTTAACCTGCGGTTAAAAAAATACGTGGGGAGGAGGGAGGGGGGGGGGGGGGAAGGGAGCATAAGAAATGCTCCGGAGGAACGAAAAAAAAAACACCTTCCCGTCCTTATCCCACGGCACGTGCCAGTCACGTGTGGGAGCCCATCTCCCGAGCCACCCGCGCACGCGTCAATCAAGGCGCCCAACCACGCCCCCGCAGCGGTCATTGGCCGGGGCAATAGGTCGAAGGCGGAGCGGAGCCGCTGCCTGGCGAGTGGCAAGCGCGGAAGTTTGGGCCCCGCGCAGCCACTAGTAGACTGAAGAAAGTGTCGATAACAAGTGGTTCTCTACTGTTATGTCTTTCGCGGCGCGGTAGCCAGCCGGAGCTTGGTGTGTTGTTTTCGGTTTTTGTTTTGTGGGGACAAGTCCGTGACGGAGAGAGCTATGGGGAGCGGATGAGTGTCGGAATCGGAGAGCAGCACGGCCAGGAAAAACAAAAAAAATCGTTTGCTTTGTGGGAAACAAGAAGATAAGTCTTTGATTACTATTATTACTGTTATTCTGATTCGAGTGAAACGTATCGCTAAAATTTAAATCGTGGAATTGTCTTCTTGCTTTTGATAAGATTTTACGAAAACGAGATCGAATTTCGCTGTTATGCCTTAAAGTGTGTTTTTTTTTTTTTGGCTTCGAGAACCTGCAATTCGAGTGCAAATTGATGTGCGGTATCGTGAAATAGTTGTTGCAACTAGAAAAATCAAGCACTCCCGGACATGCCATGAATGAGAATACTCTGAGAATTTTGTTTTCTTCTATAAGATAAACGTAGTTTTCGAAAGAAAACAAAGGATCAGACAAATTTATTAAATAGTTCTCAATTCGAAATTGTGACTTTGAAATTGTAAAGGATAAATGTAATTTTAAATGTGAAGGATAAAATTCAAATTATTACGTGATAAAAAAAAATTAATGTGTCTAAATATTAAAAAGGTAAGTTATATGTTAACAATAATCACTAAAATTAACTATTTACTAACAACAGATTGTAAAAATTAAATCTTTATAATAAACCCCCTCGCATGGCAAATAAACTCCAGAGAAATATCATTACATAATCCTTAGATCGTTTTATAGTAGAATTGAATGTTTGTAGTAGTGCAGTCTTAATTTATAATTATTTAAGTAATCAGCACAAGAAATGCAGTTATAATATTGTCTGCTACCAAATATTAGATAAACTTTCGATCAATGCAAAATATGCCGTTAATTATTAACACATAGCATAAAAGAACGCCAAATTAGCACATTTAACGAAAGGAATGCAAAAAGAAGGCAAAACATGGAATGGGGTTTCAACTAGAGCTGTTTTATCAGAATAAAGCTGGAATATAATATCGTCTGCACTTCCCCCGACGTTTCTCTTCAAAGAAGTCATGCATCACCGGATTTAGGCAACAAATTATACGCAAGTTATTGAAACCAACCTACTCTCAAGACAGGTGTGAAGATTCAGTGAATCGTGTAAAAATCCCTCTCCTCTATCGCCTGGCGTTCGATCCTCCTCCCTCTCGAACGAATTTGTTCGCTTCGTAGCTCTCTCTCTCTCTCTCTCTCTCTCCCTCTTGAACTCGAGTGGCGTTCAAGAACCAGCGGATGGAAGGTACTCAAACAAGTTCAAAAACAAAGAGGTTTGCGGCGGCAGTGTACAGAATGCAGGAAAGGTACGAGGATCCTTATTCGTTCTGTTGGAAGGTATTCGGCTGTAATTAACCAGCCAGGAACCGTAAGGTTGTTCCTTGCGTGTTGAGCAGGTAACTTTCTATGACATTTATTTACGGATAGGAATAATCAAAGTGTATTTGAGGTGTTGTGTTCCCATCGAAGAGTTAGTACACTACCCTCAGGACCACCACTGTTGAAAAGAATATATCATCCGGTTCCTACGTTTATTTTATACGATTGGACAAGTTTTTCTTTCTCTTATATTGTGCTTTAAAGTAGATATCTTCTTTAAATATCTTTGTAAAGTCGTCATCCTTTTGTCACCCATTTCTATGATAATCAAACACAGCCATCTTACAATAACTTACGCATGGCACACGAAGTGTTCTCAGAGCAAAGATGTATTCATAAACATGAATTCTCAGTTACCTACGTGTGAAAGCGTTTAGTGGAGAAAATATGTGTATTCATTGAAGCAGATGAGTGTGAGAATAGCACTAGGCCAGCAATCAAAGACCGGCATTAGCACTTTTTTTAACAAGCCGGTTGCAAGTGAACTTCCATCAGCAATTCTGGACTTATTCAAAAGTTATTTCCTTGGTGAGATGATTGCTGAAAGATAGATAATACCCGACCTTTATTGTTATGCACCTACATTTGCATGAGTAAAAACATCAACTCTGTGACAATAAACGAATTTCCTTCATCTGTACTCAACGATATATGACCAACCAGTCGGTTTAAAGACAGTGACTGAGGACTCCAGTCCATGAATTAGCCGACATAATCTACTTGGTGGCACCTTATCTAAGTTAAAATTACGTTCGAGAACTTGCCAAACATCGTCCCCGAGCACCCGGAGAGGGGGGTCGACAGGTCCGACCCCCTGCGACCGATGCCCGTGATCAGTGCGGGGGATTACGAGCCCCCCGCCCCTCAGCTGTGCGGGGGCTGCGGGGGCAAAATATCTGACCGCTACTACCTACTGGCCGTAGACAGGCAGTGGCACTCGCGTTGCCTGATCTGTTGTGAATGCAAGGTGCAGCTCGACTCCGAGCTCACGTGCTTCGCCCGGGATGGCAACATCTACTGCAAGGATGATTACTACAGGTAAGCCGAACACATTACATTATTTTTTTTTTCTTCTTATCTAGGTTGATTTTTTTAGGGGCCAGGTACCGTTTAAAGGCCAAGAGACTCGACAAGCATGTCCCTATTTTCAATCATTAGTAGTCACTAAAATAATTTATTAAGAAATATGAAAATTTTATTGTGAGTTAAACACTCTTTCCTCTTTATAAATATGGCTCTCAATTTTTTTTTTCTAGCTTGAAGAGAATTTTTTAAAAATTGTTTATAATTTTAACCATTGTTTCTTTCATTATGCCATTGTGCATATGATATCACCAGAACAGTTGGCTAGAATACCGTGAAATTTTATACACGTTCAATATAAACATGCATTATTATAATGACGAACAGTTATGCCATTCCTACCATAAAATTTTGAATTGTAGTAAAATTTATCAAAAATTTTTTTAAAATTTAAAAAATTTAAAAAAAAAACATTTTTTTCTATGAAGAACTGAGAATTTTGATTTCAAAGTTCGTCATTTTAAAAATATATTATACAACTTAATTTTAAAATTAAAAAAATATGTATATTCATTAATACACGAACGCAAGTCTGCGTGCAATTACATAACATTGAAAAAAACAATTGTTGAAATTTTAAAAAATTTAAAAAATTATCTGCAAGCTAGAAAAAATTAAGAGCCATATTTATAAAGATGAAAGTGTGTTTAACATACCGCAAAATTTTCATATTTCTGAATAAAAGATTTCCATAACTACTGATGATTTAAAATAGGGATATCTTTGTCGAGTCTCTTAGCCTTTAAAAGGTACCTGACTCCTTAAATGAAAGTTCCAGTGTGATTTTTTCCCTTTAAATAATTGAAATTTTCTGACGAAAAAACATTTATTGCTAGTTACATGTATATATATTTATTAATTTATAATTGAATTGGAAATATTCGCCTTTTCACTTCTATGGACATTATATTGTTCATGTTAATTTATGCCCTTAGCATGTAATTTTTATCAAACTGGTGAAATTAATTCTCTAGGGGGAAAAAATAACATTTTTTTCCAATTATATGCATATATCTGTGCTCAGATGGCAAAATGTTATAAAAAACTTTTCTTAAAAAAATTGAATTTTTTATATTCCGGATTCTCGTTCGCCGATATTTTCAATTTACTGTTACTACTGTAAGCAATAGCCAACTGTTTTTTTTTAAACATTGGTACAACGTTTGCTGATGTAAAACAAATTACTGATTTTTCATGACATCTTGAATCTCCAGATTCTCGTTCACCGATATTTTCTATTTACTGTAACTACTGTAAGCAATAGCCAACTGTTTTTTTGAAACATTGGTACAACGTTAGCTGATGTAAAACAAATTACTGATTTTTCATGACATCTTGAATCTCCAGATTCTCGTTCACCGATATTTTCTATTTACTGTAACTACTGTAAGCAATAGCCAACTGTTTTTTTTGAAACATTGGTACAACGTTTGCTGATGTAAAACAAATTACTGATTTTTCATGACATCTTGAATCTCCAGATTCTCGTTCACCGATATTTTCTATTTACTGTAACTACTGTAAGCAATAGCCAACTGTTTTTTTTAAACATTGGTACCACGTTCACTGATGTAAAAAAAATTGCTGAATTTTCATGACATCTTGAATCTTAGAATTGATATCACGTAAATTTCTTATGACATTTATGATGCAAGTGTAAACGCACTCTGCCTCAAAATTTCATATTAACTCGGTTTATAACTGCATATGACCCCACAGGATTTATACACACAAGAACATCATCACAGTTAAGAAAGTTCCAACTACTCTGATTTAGAAGTTTGTGCTTCTAAAACAGATTATATATATATATATATATATATATATATATATATATATATATATATATATATATATATACACACCCACCGACAGAATGCAAGATTTAAAACAGAAAGAAAATAAAAGCGTTAAAAAAAGCAGCAGTAAAACATAATTTAATGTAAACCTCACTTATCCTTCTTGTCAGTGGTCGCAAGGAAAAAAAAATATTACACCTGATACGACATCCAGAATTTTATAAGAAAAAAAATTACACAGTTAAGTAAGAAATCCTTTAAACATTTTCTTCTTTGTTTTTAAAATTTTGGTGGCCTTAGACCTTCGTAATGGATTCCGTAACAATCAATAAAACAGAAAATTTGGATTTTAAAAATGTCGTTTTTAAACGGGGTCACAGGACCTTGAAGCTCGACGAAATGACTTTAAATATGGTCTAATTCTAACCACAAAAACTCAAATAATTTTAGAAAAAGAAATTTTCTTTCTTCATACATATAAATTACATATCTTTAAATATGTCATATATAAAAATGGAAATTATAAAACTATAAATAATTTTTAAATTAGCAATTTAGAATTTTATATTATTAAGTGCTAATTTTTTGAGTTCGCGTGCAACATTAAACTATCAATAGGAAACTGACAAAACTACACTCATATGTACATTTCATGGTACTCTACACTTTGAAACGAGAAAAAATGTGCAGTTCTGAAATACTTTATTTTATGTGGAAAAATTATGTAAATAATTGCGATAATTTTTTAAGTTTTCCAATTTTTAATTTAAATAATATTTATTACGATTTATTTTGTTTTACCTTACCGGTGAATATATTACAAGTGTATTCTGACCATTAATTATTTTCTGTAACCATACAATTCAATTTTTATGATGCGCACAGCACTTTATAATTTTTAATCACCAGTTAGGCCGTCTGCACACGGAGCAACTCAAAAGAAACTGATAACCGACTCAAATCACAAACCAATCCGTGATGAGTCGCAACCACAAACCCGTCGGACGGGTTTGTAACCAGTTGCACCGTGTGCGTGGCTCCATTCAATTATATAGGTTGCGACTCATCACGGATTGGTTTGTGATTTGAGTCGGTTATCAGTTTCTTTTGAGTTGCTCCGTGTGCAGACGGGCTTAATCGTATAAAATTCTAAACTGCCAATTTGAAAACTATTTATGGATTTATAATTTCCATTTTTATTTGTGACATATTTAAAGATATATTCTTTATAAAGAAAAGAAATTCTTTTTCCAATATTATTTGAGATCTTGGGGTTAGAATCACACCATATTTGTAGTCATATCGTCGAACTTCAAGGTCCTGTGCACCGAGCCTTAAACTGAACTCCCGCTGGTCAGCACAATGGGTGTACACGGACTACTGGAAAACACATGGCGATAAAAGTCAGAGTGTTAAAATGAACTATGCGTAAAGTGATTTACATAGCATTCAATTGAAATAATGAATTTTATGCGGAATTTCAGTTTTCCTTCCAGATGAAGTGTGTTACATTTCGAATTCAATTAAAATCCATCCTGACATTTTTTCGGACGATCCGAATTTCATTTTTAATGGATGATCCGTAAAACGATATTCCAGATCGGTTTAACCCCAGGTTCTATCGACCCGAATAAGCCATCGTGTGTAACAAAACACTAAGCATAAAATGGGTAACGATTGTAAAATGTAACAAAACACTAAGCATAAAATGGGTAACGATTATAAAATGTTGGTTTCAAACTCATTTTTCATTCACCGACAGAATATAAAGCAAGTTAACAACTTTATGCATGTAGAGGTCGAAAAGAAAAATTAAATTTCGATTTTGTTTTTTGTTTTTTATTTGTGATAAAAACGAATTACCTCTTGCTCCCTCTTCCTTTATGAAAAGTAGAATCCTACCAAATATTCTTGGAAGAATATTTTACCAAATAATGACTCCTACGGGATCTGATTATCTGCAACACTTCATTCTTATTCCTGATGTGTTATATTAGGCACCCTCTAAAATCACAATGTGGAACGGGAGGCATCTGAAAGCATAAAGTTTAAAATTAATAATTACAAGATAAAAAGACATTTAATATACCATGTTTTTAAATTTTCTGTTGAATCATATAAACTTGACAATTCTATGTATTAATAAATACTTTTTAAAAAAATTTTTGATGAATTATCCCATCAACTTGAAAGAAAATGAAGTTAATTGGAAGTTAACTTGCATTTGACTTTTCGTTCCCTTTCCGGCCAATAGAGGGCTGCACCAGTCTACAAAATAAAATTAACTGAAAATGAATTCAATCCTGCTTAAAGACGGCTAAAAGTATTAAAAAAATGCATTGCCATCGCGTTCTGAGATATTCTAAAAGTTACAAATGTCTAGCTAGTCGGGAAGTTAGTTAAAAAGTCGATTGCAAGATTTGTACTAGACAAACACACACACAAACACACAAGAAAGCAAGTTAATAAAAACATGGTAAAAATAAAAGGTAAGTACAATAAAACCTCGTTTATCCAGCCCTCGTTGATCCGGATCTCCAGATAATCCGGATCAGATTTGTAAACATTATTTTTATTTAATGTTCACATTAGATAATAATTTTTAACTGTGATAGCAAGAACGTAACTACAAGTAAGCAAAATATTCGCTTTTCAGTTTGATTCAATGTACAGTTCCTACATAGACTGTACAATAAATTATGGTCATAAAATGCTTTTTGTTGAGTTTAAGAAATCTTTATTAGACTTACCGATTCTTTGTTAAGAAATGATGTGAAGAGTTATTTTTATATTTCTATTGTCTCGAAAACAATAATACATAATTTTGTTACAAAACATAGCTTTTTATCGTAATAAACGGTCTGCTTAGTTAAGGATTTTGTTTTGCTTATTATCCATATAACCCGGATAATCCGGATTTTCGATTATTCGGATTGCCTGTGGTCCCAGTTAGTCCGGATAAACGAGTTTTTACTGTATAGCTTTTCTACAATAACTTACTTTATGTTATCCCCTACACGAATCAGCTGCTTTACTTCATACAAATCAAATCGTGAGAATAACTCTACATTGTGCACTTACACAAACAGGCTCATCCTGTTTTTAATTTAAATAATATTTTCCGATAGTAATAAATGTTCCTGTAATAAATATCTTAATTGAACATTTTAGAGTATAGACACTAAGAAGTTTTTTTAAATAAATTTAAAGGTTTAGCATCTTTCTGTGCTGCCGATTTTTCAACCGTATATGAGGAATGATTATTTGAAAATGAGATTTCTTTAAAGTCATTGGAATATTTCTGTCGCTAGAACACAGGCCCAGAAAGCAGGAAATATGCATTTCATCACAGATTCTAAGGATTCAGTAGTTTCAAGTCACCAAAATTTCGTTCATTATGTATACAAACTTAAAAATACAGAAACATCTCTTTAAAACGCAGTCTCTTTAAAAAGTAGATTCTTCTCCAAAGTACAGCCACATTATTGCATGGACAAAGCTGTTCGGGATTCTCAAGTACTTTGCAAAATTCACCACAAATAAACTTTAATATAGCGTCTTTTCTGGTTAATAATCTTAATTCTCGTCTTAAAGATTCAGTAAATAGCATGAACTTGGGAATACATAAAATATCCCGCCAGTGTGATCTATCCTATAACATATAGGTTAATCTAAATGTGCTCTCAAATTTAGACGAAAAGAACATAATTATGTTGAAGAACAGGAGACTAAGAAATCTTCAAAAGCTAATTACTGCTGGACAATTGGCCATCACCTTTTACTTCTGCTATCTTTGGGAAACACTGTTCTCAAGACCTCGATCTTGACTTTAAGATATCTTAACACACTAGTTAAAAACGCTAACCGTTTAGTTAATCAAGTATGCAGATGACGTAGTTCCCATGCACACAGCAAACTGATGAGCAGATAGCGCGACTGTTTCAACTTGATGTGTGTAATTATAGTATGCAGTAGAATAATGGGCTCGAGGGGTCTTGAAAAAACAAAAGCCAGGATGATGAGCATACAATTAAAACACCAACGATCACAATAAAACGCCGTATACATTAAACATTCATAGATGAGTTTCAATTCATTTCTCGGGATAGACAAACTGTTCAATTCTAGCCTCACTAATAAAAGACGCTGAACAGTACAGATTTTCTCTTCTTGCGCATTAACTAATCTCTCTAACACCTTTGGTGGAGCCAGGGGTTTTGGTGTGAGGAGAGTTGAACTTCATAGAGGACTCTCTCTCTCTCTCTCTCTCTCTCTCTCTCTCTCTATATATATATATATATATATATATATATATATATATATATATATATATATATATATATATATATATAAGTGCCCGTGAACGTATATATAAGTGGTTAACGCATCGGGATTCAGAACTGAGTGTGTTCAGTTCGAGTCCTGCAAGCGCCAATGAATGCTAAAGTGTCTACGCCGAATATGGGAACGTTCAATCTGTAGGTCGAAAAGTCCACCCGTGAGGTATTAAGGGTTGGAGGAGGGTATGAGTCCCCCTCCCTTCAGATGTCACCCCTTAGGATGCTCGGTCTTAATTGTGATGGCAATAGTTTTAGGTTCAACCACGGAGGGTCTTAGTTGCTATGTCTGGCTTGTCTGATGCATTGAAAGCATTGGAAATTCATACATACCAAAACTACTACAAACAACAAGGCATTTAATGTAGATACTTTACTATATAGATATAAATGGACAATTTGAAGGCTTTGCGAGTTGTAACTATAGATGCAAATGAACAGTTTGAAGGCTTTGAGGGTTGAAACTATAGATATAAATGAACAGTTTGAAGGCTTTGAGGGTTGTAACTATAGACATAAATGAACAGTTTGAAGGCGTTGAGGGTTGAAACTATAGATATAAATGAACAATTTTAAGGCTTTTAGGGTTGTAACTATAGATATGAATGAACAGTTTAAAGGCGTTGAGGGTTGTAACTATAGATATAAATGAACAGTTTGAAGCTTTGGGGGTTGTATTAAAACCCAAATCCTGCCGTAATTGTAACATTGCTGATACTACTGTATATTTTCTGGAAAGGTGGGACGGAGAAAGTACCCCACTTTTCGGGCAGAAGAAAATTAATTGCACTCCAACACCAATTCACCTTTTTTTTCTTTTTTCTCTCTAATAGGAGAGCAAATGACGGTATCCTAAGGGCCTGTTCACATAGAGTTACTCGAATTGAAATATATTTTACCAATTACAAACCTCCAAACGTTTAGCAACGAAACTGTTAAGATCTGTGATTGGTTTAAAATATGTCAATACGAGAAACGCTGACGGATTCTGTGTGAACAGGCTCTATGCCGAGAACCGCATCAGCTGACCACAAAGATTAAACTGGTCGCTTTTCGCGCCAAAAAGCTTGTGTATGAATAATCCATGGAGTACAGATACCGTGTAATTGAACTCCATGGAAAACTGCAGGCGCTCGATTTAGGGGATAATGCTAGGCAGGGAACAGGAAGCTGAGTCCGATAGGGATTTAAGGCTGTTGCGTGTCCTAAACCTATTGGATTCGCTCAATGTTAACCTGTGGAGAAAATGTGTCCAAGGATTGCCGACTTGGGTTGAAAGATTTTTTTTTAATTGTACTCCGTAATAGAGAAAGAAATTTTACACCTTGAGGCATTTTTCGTTAAAAAAAATGCAAGTAGAATTTTAAATTTAGGTTATTCGGGGGGGGGGGGGACTAGTATAATGTGTTTTAAACGCTCATAAACTCCTTTGGTGGACAAAGTTTATCAAATAAATCGTGTTGCAAGGTGCAGAAAAGTTCAGGCTGTCTGAAAATACCATTTTTATTGCATATCATCATTTATGTAGCTGTCAATAGAAGACACATTTTCTCAATAGGTTAACATTGAGGCTAGCGAATTCAAAAAGGGTTAGTACACAACAGCCATAAGACGCCACGGGGTTTACAGACATGACACGTGCCTAAATTCTGCCAATAACAAACTCATGCTAATAGACTTTTGTGCCACCATCTCAGCGAACTCCTGTTTCATTTCCATCAAATAAATATATACATATATTTGCATTGTTTATCGCTGAATTTATTGACATTTTTAGTGCCCCCAGCTAAGGAGGCAATTGAATATTAATTTTCCATTCTGATCAAGTCAGCTTTGTAACAGAGACGCATAATGGGTCCGAGTTGCTCCAACTTGACCTTGGAAACCTCCGAAAGAGGGGCATGTACTTATTTAAAACAACAAACCGAAACGGCAAAAGGATCGGGCCTGGCCGCAATAAATGTTTCGAAACAAATATTTCTCGAAAAGCGATTTTTTTTTATCGGTAATGACGCTGATTCAATCCGCCCTTAAAAATAAAAAAATAAATAAAAACATACACAAATATAGCGTTTATTCCTTTCATTAACCCTAACGCGGAAATGGCGATCTTCTGCTGTCGTAATGACTACGTTCGAAACCCCCAAGGTCACAGAAACATCAATGAACATCTAGCGAAATTGTAGGTCACCAGTGTCTGTGAAGAAAAAGTTTTATAAAAGTTTATAAAAGAATGGGTCTTTCTTTTTATGGGAATTTTCTCACGCAAGGGTATCATTATTCCAAGTTTAGACAAGCCAAACGTTCTAGTAAGAGAAATTCAATTATTACTCTTTTACTTTTTATGGGTAAGGCGTGGAAAAGATTTCTGTTTTCTTGCGGGACGGGGTTTAGATGTGAAAAGCGGTAGCAGAGCAGATAAATGTTTTAGAAGGAATTCACCAGCTATAAAATGAATTCTTCACAACTGGAATATTAATCCGTATTATTTATATATATATATATATATATATATATATATATATATATATATATATATATATATATATATATATATATATATATGTATATACAGGACTAGATTTGAGGCGGAACGTGCCGGTACCACTCTTTATCAATAATTTGGAATAACCCCCCCCCCCCACACACACACACACACCCCGGAAGGTTACCGTTCCGGCACCTCTATTTCTAGAAATCTAGCACCGTATATATATATATATATATATATATATATATATATATATATATATATATATATATATATATATATATATATATATATATATATATATATATATATATATATATATATATATATATGTATATGTATATATATATATGTATATATATAATTAATATATATATACAGGGCTAGATTTGAGGCGGAACGGCGTTCCGGTACCTCTCTTTAGGGAAAAAAATTACGATAGTTAAAAACATTTAGCCCTGAGGATTTTTCTCTCAATCATGTCCAGTGAGCGCTGCTTGTCATGCTCAAGGTCCATGTTTCACTTGCGTAAAGTAAGATAGGTAGTATTAGTGTTTTATAAATTCTTAATTTAGTTTTGCGAGATTAGAACTCAATTACCTTTTCAGCCCAAAGAAGCATTTATTAGCCATTTTGATTCTGTTATCAATTTCTGTTCTTAGTTTATTTTCGCCATCAATTATAGTGCTGAGGTATTTAAATTCAACTCTTTTTGTACTTGTCTTGCAAAATAAAATTTGGGATTAAATAAAATGTACAAGTTTTTGTATAACCAACGATTTCCTTTTTTCAGGCCAATAATTTGGAATACCCCCCCCCCCCACACACACACACCCCGGAAGGTTACCGTTCCGGCACCTCTATTTCTAGAAATCTAGCACTGTATATATATATGTATATATATATATATATATATATATATATATATATATATATATATATATATATATATATATATATATATATATATATATATATATATATATATATATATACATACATACATACATATATACATGTATGCATACATATATACACAGTCGAGCCCGTTATAACGAAATTCAAGGGACCAAAGGTTTTGTTCGCTATATCCGAACCGTTACGAAAAGTGCTAGAGTTTACAAAATGTATAACTCATTAGTTACTGTGTGTATTCAATAATGATGTATTTAAAAATGATAAAATCTATTAAAAATGATCATTCATGAATTAAATTGACTAAAATCCATTACATTAAGCTGACACAATATTAATTAAATTAACTAAAAATGAAGACAAATGGAACTAAATTAATATTACCTTTAATTGTTGCTCACTGTTTTGATACAGAAATAATCTGCAATCTTCTGCTGACGTGATGCCGATATCAAAAACATTTTATGAATTTCTTTATCTAACACATCATATGACTCCAACACTCTTTCTTCCTCTGTTTGTGTAGACAAAAACTTATTAATTACACTCATCGCTGCTGTAGCATCTGATATGGTGGGGATTTCGTCATTTATGTGCACCTCTTCATCAGCATCAGATGCAGAATCTTCGATTTCAGAATGATTCATTTTAATTTCTTCCTCAATATCTTCATCAGTCTGATTTTCACATGCAATGACTTCATCATCACACGTTTCGAACAATTACATGTCTGAAAATGATGAAATGTTGTGCTTTTCTATATCCACATCACGATAGGTAAATCTTCATCATCTTTTTCTTCCCCATTCTTTGCTTCTTCGACATTCGTTGTATCTTCAACATTCTTAAAAAGTTTAAAGATTTTTAAAAATTCAGTTGTCGACTGACAAAAAAAAAGGTTTGTTATAGCCGATTCTTAAGATTCCAGAGGGTCGCTATAAAAGGATGAATTAGCATTAAATACAATAGGAAAATGGCGGGACCAAAATTTTTCTTCGTTATATCCGTGAGTTCGTTATATACTGGGATCGCTATAACGGGGTTCGCCTGTGTATATATATATATATATATATGTGTGTGTGTGTGTGTGTATATATATATATATATATATATATATATATATATACAGTAATACCCCGAGGTTACGCTATAGGTGGGACCGACGGAAGATCGCGTAAGTCGGGGTACAACTTGGTATATAAATACATATCAATTTTGTCCAATTGGGCCCAAAACTTACAAATATGCCAGTTTAAAGGAAAAATAATGTATTAAGATTAAAACATTGTGTTATATATTAATATTATACATGCGTACAAGATATTTAAAAAAATTATGTTGATGGTTTAAAAAAATCTAGTAAAGTAGGCTGCCGTATTAACGCCTTTTTTTTCGCGAAGAATTTCTTCATAGCAGACTAATATATTTTATTTATTCCCTGCTTTGTCGTGTGATCACGCGATCTTTGTAAGAGTCTATATTCTGTAAAATCTGTAACCCTTTCTCTATTGCGCTGAGACCTTCTGTCAAGTTTATAATTGTTATTAGGTTTTCATTGTACTTATGAAATTTCATTTCATGAGGTCTATATTGTACTTATGAACATTTTGCACATGGATTAATAAAAAAGAGACGAATGATAATTGGTATATATGGAATTATGGACCTGTCTAATTGTATTTTAATGTCCTCGTAAGGTCATGTGTTGTCATAAACAAAGGACAGCATGGCGTTGTCAAACTAGAGAGGGGAAAAGGGGGAAAATCAAAAACCGTGAAACACCGAGTTCACGTAAGTCGGGGTATTGCTGTATGTATATATATATATATATATATATATATATATATATATAAGGTAAGTGTCCCAAATATCGCCTACCCCAACATTTTTAGACATCGCATCAACTTTTTAGTTCTGATTAGGCTTGAAACTCAAAGAACATCCCTAAGAACTATTTCCTTTGGTATCCTGAGATCAACCAGCTCCAAAACCAGTGCCAGCTTAAGTTATGTAGCTAAATTGGAAAAATTGAAATTTCCAGTGAACTTCAGAGCGGTTCCTAATATCGCCTACCTCTGTTCCTCTTACCGCCTACCAGGCGAAATGAGGAGCACCTGTTAAAAGGCGTTGCTAGGAAAGTCACTGTTTAATGCACTTTCAATTGCTATAGGCAAAATTGGAATTTGGATGCACCTACCTGGTCATTCACTGGATTCTAATTCTTTGGAGCCAAAGTTTACGATGACAACAGCTAAAACAACTTCAGACGTCATGTAGCTTCTGTTGTCAGTGATAAGAACGTTGTCGCTATCGCAGCTGTTAGTACAAACTCAGAACTAAGAAGTTACTGCATTTTCTCCTACATAGAGCGAATCATACTTTAGAAGCACGAGTAGGCGATATTAGGCACGGGGACGATATTTGGGACACCCACCCTATATATATATATATATATATATATATATATATATATATATATATATATATATATATATATATATATATATATATATATATATATATAAATATATATATATATATATATAATAAAACCTAAGGATACGAATACTCAGGCTGTAATTCTGTAGACTAGACTGGGCATAGTTGAGAAAAAGGGTTTAAAGATGTATGACGAACATAACAATATTTTAACTGAATGCACTAACCAAGTGTATGCATATAATGTATAAACATTCAAGTACGTGTTTGCATATCCATATGGGTAGGGATACGTAATTTTCCTATTTACGAAACAGACGCGAATAAATACGAAATTTGCCGATATGAGTGAATAAACGCGAAAACTATTTTTTTTCTTTCAATTTTGGGTAAAAACTCGGTTATAAACGGCTTTTTGAGCAAAATTAGGTAAAAATAGTATTAATTCATTAACCGTAGATGGGCTTTTGGTTATCTAAGACCATCCGCGGTCTTTAACTGAGAGATCTCACTCTCGAAATTTGCGTATTACTTATTGCTAGACTTAAGAAAGAGAATGTGGAGACTACTATACTGTTAAATTTTAACTAAGAATTTTGATACTTACCCAACCAAGTAAGTAAAAGTGTGATTTTTTTTTAATAAATGCAAAATTTTAAAATGTATATGTATATTTTTTTTTGCGAATAAATGCGAAATTTCATATATCGTAAATTTTTTATGCCAAATTTACGTACCTGTATTTACTTTCGATATTTATTATGCGAAATTTCGATATTTTTCATGCGAAATTTACGTACGATCTCTCAGTTACGGGCTAAAGCTGTAACTAGGAAGATGTGTCTAAAGTACGGCAACGGTCTCTACAGCAAGCAAGTCGCTTTGTGTACAAACTTCTCCCATCACACAATGGATCATTAACATGAAAGCTGCATCACCGCTCATCATCTCGAGTTCATAGGCGCACACACAACCTTCTACAGTGCATTTGCCAAGTGAAGACAACAACTGGGCCCCCGGGGGCCGCGAAAGCGCCATACCACACCCCACCCCACCCCGGCTACGAAACCCGTGACATTGTCACGACAGTCAAACGCGTGCGGATTCCTAATCCTTCGGATACGGATCTCGATATTCCATTCCGAAACAATGGCTGACCCCTCTGTCCAGTCGAGCGTCTAATGCGGGCTAAACTCGAATTTTGTACCGAGTCCGTTTTCTCTTTTTTCTTTTTGACGGATTTGTTTTCATGTAGGCCCTAACAATGGGTTGTACGGCTCCCGATATTGATGTCTGTCCTAAGACGGTGTTGGCACGCACACCCATTTCTATCTATTATCGGTCGTGTGAGGCCTCCTTACGAATGCTGGCGGTGTGGCGAGCTCGGGTGCGGGCCTTTTTCCTTTGCAGGGCGCAGGCGTGCGTGCCTGTGTGCGGAGAGAGGGGTGCATTTTGGCATGGAGCTCGCGCAGTTTCCTGGTACCGAGACGAGAACAGGAAACGTTCGTGAAAATAAATTACAAAGGAGCAATTAAGTCTCCTGTTCTTTGTAATGTAAAGAATCATGAGGAACATTTGTTATCGTAACAAAATACAAAAATCCCGGTGTTTTTTCCTTTATATTTTAAGACCTTATAAAGCTCTGTGCAGAAACACGCGCAAGTGGCACCCCCTCCCCCCCAAAAAAAAATTCAGGTATTCTCTTCTAACGAAACTACCGTGGGTTATTAACGTAGAATTACTTATCGTTGCTTACCTCTGTTATATCTACATATGTATCTATATTTATGCAAGGTAGGTGTCCCAGATATCGCCTACTCTAACTTTTTTTCGATATTTCATCCACTTTTTAGTTTTTGATTAGGCTAGAAACTCAGAGAACATCCCTAAGACCAATTTCCTTTGGTATCCTGAGATCAACCAGCTCCAAAACCAGTGCCAGTTTAAGTTATGTAGCTAAATTGGAAAAACTGAAATTTCCAGTGAACTCCAGAGCGGTTCCTAATATCGCCTACCAGGCGAAATTAGTAGCACCTGTTAAAAGGCGTTTCTAGCAAAATGTCTGTTTAATGCAAATGCTATAGGCAAAATTAGAATATGGATGCACCTACCTGGTCATTCACTGGATTCTCTGGAGCCAAAGTTTACGAAGACAACAGCCAAAACAACTTCAGACGCCATATAGTTTCTGTTGTCAGTGATAAGAGCGTTGTCTCTATCGCCGCTGTTAGTACAAACCAAGAAGTTACTGCATTTTCTCATACATAGCGCGAATCATACCTTAGAGACACGAGTAGGCGATATTAGGCAAAGGGGTGATATTTGGGACACTCACCCTACGTACGTACTACTGCGACCAAAAAGTACCCGGAATGGCGGCATAAAACAAAAGTTATCAATTTATTAGTCAAAATTTATTGTATCTTCTTCAAAGTAATCTCCTCCGACTGCAATACACTTCTACCAACGTTTTTTCCAATCATCAAAACATGCCTTAAAGTCGTTTTTGTGAATCCCCTTCACAGCTCGTAGAGAATTTCCTTTTATCGAATTAATGGACTCAAAACGGTGACCACGAAGAGGCAATATCAACTGCGGAAATAAGAAAAAGTCGCACGGTGCCATATCAAGTGAATACGGAGCATGTGGAGCCGCATTTGTTAAATGTTTGGTCCAAAACTTCCGAATAATAGTTGCACTGTGAGAATGTGCATTAGCGTGGTGCAAAACCCATGAGTTTTCTCGCCACGTTTCAGGCCGTTTTCGACGCATTGTTTCACACAAACGGCGCAAAACACTCAAATAATAATATTTGAGTGTTTTGACTGTTATATATGACTGTTTGGCCAGTTGGTAGAAATTCATAATGCACAACACCACGACAATCAAAGAAAACAGTCAACATCACCTTGATTTTTAAGCGACTTTGACGTGGTCTTTTCGAGTCTTGCTTCACCTTTCAAGCACCATTCACTTGATTGTTGAGAAGTTTCTGTATCAAAAGCGTATATCCAAGTTTCATCACCGGTAATAATGCGTTTTAGAAGGGAATCGCCTTGAGAAAGCATCTCACGGGCCGCTTGAACACGTTCATGTGTTTGGAATAAATTCAAAGTTTTTGGAACAATTCGAGAAACGACGTGTCGCAACCCTAAAAAGTCTTTTAAAATTGCTTGACGGGAATCAAATGATATAGGAACTTAACGATATAGGATCAATAACGTCTCTTATTGTCAAACGACGATCACCAAGCACCAATTCTCTGACCTTATCGATATCTTGATCATTAGTATAAATGGATGGTCTACCAGATCGCGGATCATCTATATGACGGATTCTCTACCATCTTTAAACTTTTTATACCAATCGAATACTGTTGATTTTGATAAACAGTCGTCTTTTAAAAGCTTTCTGCAACATTTCAAATGCTTTTGTAGCAGAAATTTCATTGCGAAAACAAACTTTAATGCATGTTATTTGCTCAATAACATTCACCATTTCGGAAAATCGACAGAGTGAACATTTTTATCTCATTAAAACCAAATTTATTTTCAGACGTTAAAATGAAATAAATTACAGACTATTTCCAGATGTTTATACGAGTCGTAAAGATGTTTGATAAAAGTTTGCAGACCATATCTACTATAGCTGTCTTTTCAATGAAGCATTCCATATACTTTTTGATCACAGTAGTGTATATATATATATATATGTATGTCAAAATTTTGTCAACTGGTATGTCAACTGGTTACAAACTCGTCCGGACGAGTTTGTAACCAGTTGCGCCGTGTGCGTGGCTCCATTCAATTACATAGGTTACGACTCATCACGGACTGGTTTGTGACTGGAGTCAGTTATCAGTTTCTTTTGAGTCGCTCCGTGTGCAGACGGGCTTAGTTTTGACTTCGTTGCTTGGTATATGATGACAAAAAATTTTATAAAAATAATGTTTATATGCCACCAGTAAGGGCCTGTTCACATAGAATCCGCCAGCGTCAGCGTTAGTCGTATTTTCATGCTTTAAACCAATCACAGGCCTTAACAATTTCGCTGCTAATCGTTTGGAGGTTAAATATACGTCAATACGAGTAACACTGACGGATTCTATGCGAACTGGCCCTAACAGAGAAACGACTAACATATACACATGATCACCAAATAACGGGTATAGCTTAAGGGGGTAACCATATCATAATTTCATCGACAAGTAATGACTTAAGATATACATCTATTGTTGCCACCCGTTCAAAAAAAATTATTTCTATCTATGGAAGATGATATGTATGCAAAACAGTTGGGACAAATTGCATATCTCGACATGTTAGTCACATTTCATCGATTGTTTTACAAGTTGAGATAAAAGACTGAACTATGCAATAATGCATTAGTTAAATGTTGGGCCTATTCAAAAGGAATATTAACTATTGTCGCAATTTAATTGGGGTGAATAGTTTAATTCTTTTAAAAGAATTTCAACTACCCGTTTTGCATAGTTATTTTGTCTTCCATTAACCTCTTCCTTATAGGGTGGGGTAGCATGTATCCCAAGAATACAAACCCAAGGATATATATATATATATATATATATATATACCGTAAAATCTCGACTATAATACGCTCCCATAACTTTTCAATATTTTATTTAAAAATTGCACAAATATTTATTAGCAGAAATAAAATTTGCAATAAAAAGAAACGAAAACATTAAATTCAGTAGAAAAAAAACTTAAATTTTTATTCAAAACAAACTATAATGGCAAATTATCAGTCTTAATCACTTTCACTGGAATACAGCGCATCTATTATTGTTGCGTCCATGTCATAAGTATCGGTACCGTCGTTATATACATCACCATCATCATCCTCATTTGATGACAACTGCCTATCCTCCCATAATATGTCGTTCTCACTACCGTCTCACGTTTAAGGGGACAGTGGACTTTCAAAATTGTGAAATTTGTCGAAAAATTCGATTTTTTTTTATTTAATTGAATTGTGAAACTACGGAAGTGTAGGAATGTGTTGCAAAAAGAATTTTTAATTTCTGTGATTACTTTCCTAGTTATAGGCATTTGCATTTAATTTAGATCTTATATGGTTACTAATAGCAATAACTTTAAATGTGTTTTTCTCAAAATAAAAATTTTCATGTCATACGATTATTCAAACTGCTCCAGGCGCATTTCTAATTATCGTATTGCTTTGAAATTTAAGTTTTATATACTTAACTGAATATCAAATAAATCTTATTGAAAAAAATTATGCTTCGTAGCTCAGAATTTCTAAATTTTGTACTTGAAAAGATGATTTATAGGTATTTTGCGTAATAAAAGGGTGTTTTCCCTATTATTATTTTTTCTCTTTATATTTTTAATGAATGCTTAAAATAAGCAATAAGTTTCATTGTTAGTTCTATAAGGTGTCCTGTAAATAAAAATTACCATATTATATGCCAAAGAAGTGCGCATGGAAATTTTTAATTAGGCCAATTTTTGATATAATTCATAATTCTTAAATTATCAATATTTCATCTTTAAAGTTTAACCACTTTTACATATCTATGGTACTAATCCCATATTCAAATTTCAAGCAAATCCATTCAAAACAAAAAAAGTTAGGTTTGAAGGTTCACTGTCCCCTTAACAATCAATTTTTCTGCTGCCGTATAGGACCGTCTAGAACAGGAGTTTCCAACTGGCGGCCCGGGGGGCGCATGCGGCCCGCGGTGCCTTTTTTTGCGGCCCGCGAAGACTTTTAGGAAAATAATTTGCAGCATCAATTTAGATATTCTTAGTTAACAAAAAATGTTTTTGTAAAAATCTTTATTGTTTTCAAATGCTGTTCATTTACAAAAAACATTGATTTTCTTCGAATTCCATGAAAAGTAGGGTGTCCACTCATGTTCTATTTCATACCCCCCCCCCTTCTTATTTGACTTTTTTTGTGTGTGTCTGTGTAATTTAACGAAAGTTGGCCAGTTATAATCAAGGTCGTTGTTGGAGTTTCATCCTCGAATTTTTAAAATGTTCATAGTACTTATACTATACACAAATCCTCCAAATCCCCCTCCCTCAAGAAAAAATGTCCTGGGTATGGTCCTGATTAAATTGCGGCCCGCCACTAGACAGGTGTTTTCGATTGCGGCCCTTGGACACTTGTAAGTTGGAAACCCCTGGTCTAGAAGAAAATTTGAGGGAAACAAGTAAAATAAAATAATAACTTTTTGCATTTGCAACAACCGGGAACTATTACTATTTCAAGGGACCTGTCATTAAACGAACGCGTGTGCGATACGGACTGCGAGTTCCGATTATTTAAAAGGAATACCTGCTTAGTAAACGGGTGGACGAATCACGGAGTGCAGATGGGCACGCACCTATGTTGCGACAATGTCTTACAGCTGCCGTACGTTTGTTTATCCAATGTTAGAAACTGCGTTTTTTTTCTTTTTACGCGAGTATAATACGCACCCTCAGTTTTGCGGAATAAAATGTGAAAAAAAAGTGCGTATTATACTCGAGATTTTACGGTATATATATATATATATATATATATATATATATATGTGTGTGTGTATGTATATATATATATATATATGTATATATGTAAATGGAAGTAATTAAGATACAGTGTGATTCAGATTTGAACTCAAAATTCAGTGAAGTTTACTTGCCTGAATTTTACAAATATTTACCTGTCAGGTTTGAAAATACTTGAAATATCTTTTATTTGCGCATTTTCAAGTATTTTCATTTTAGGAATTAAAGTATTAAAGTATTAGGACATTAAAGTATTTCCATGTTAGGAAGTACTTATCGGGGGGAGCAGTTATTTTCAATCATGAAAGGAAATAAGTCTTCTGTCAGATCCGGAATTATTGACATTCATTTGGTCAATTTTGAAAATAATCACTTAGAACAAGATTTCTCCCGAAATAGAAATGATAATAGCAGAGAAGAGATGTCAGGTGTCAGGATGAAAACATTAATATTACGTTGTTCTTGTTTTCTTTTATATTATGCTATTCCAAATAAACCTACGTCTCTATGAAAATTGATTTTGATTGCGGCACACATAAACTTAAACCTTGTTTATTTGATCCATGTCAGACTTTGAGTTTGACACGCTTAGTCTACAAGGTAAAGTCAAATCTAAAATGCTATTTTTCAACCTCCTTTATAGTAAACTAGAGGATAACCCGCGCTTCGCTACGGAGTACATTCAAATTAAATAGAACGGTCAACGTATGCAATTTATGCCAAAAAATAAATATATATATTTACAATAAATGCGATGATCAATGTACACAATTGATGTAAAATATATATCTATATCTATCTATCTATCTATATATATATATATATATATATATATATATATATATTTATAAAAAAATCGTAAGGGATATGCATTTTTTTTTATAATATCCAATCGTCTGTTGCATTAGAAAGAGAAAAAAAAATTTTTTTTTTGTCTATTTAGTAGTTACGCACGCGACGATAAATTTATTGAAAGTACCAGAAAAGGAAATCACGTGATCAGTATTTAATAAATTAAATTCTAAAAATTAATCTTTAAAAATTCACCAAAAATCAGGAAATGGAGGTAAAAATTCGAAAAAAATTTCATTCTGAAGGAATTTTTATGATCTTTCTCGTGATATAAATTTTATAACCCTCAATGTATTATTTTAAATGCAAACGTAAAAAAAGTTTAAAAAACAGCTTAAAAACTTAATTTTAAAAAATCTAAGAAGAATTTTTGAAAAATCTTTCTTAGTGCACCCCTACACTATTAGAAGAATCGCCATGCAAAATTTCAGCCCTTTAGGTCCAGCGGTTTGGTCTGTGCGTTGTATGTCAGTCAGTCAGTCAGTCAGTGAATGAATGAGTCAGTTACGGAAATGTTTTATGTATATAGATGAAAAGTGGAAATTCAAAACATTTTCCTTATTTACATATAATGAATACATACTGTATGATTTTATTTTAAACTTTCTATTTCATTGTGTCCATCAAATAAATCACATATTTTTCGTTCATAGATACTTCCGGGTGGAAACTTAAATAACCTTAAAACATTTCCATATGCTATCGTTTTGTTTCCTCATTTGCTATTTTGTTCCTTCTGTCGGTAATTAGATCTCTGATCATTGAAGATCGAAATGGATCGATAGATCGGAAAAGATTTGGAACATCTGACTTAGAATGAACGAGGTTTAGAACGTTACAGTAATAATTCATAAACACGCCATGTAAGAGATGCCCAGAGGGGAAAAAACAAACAAAAAAAAACGAGCCGGAATACTCAAATTTTGGGTTTTTAGACACATTTCTTGTAGGTTGAAAAACGAATGTGTCATTAGACGCTTATAACGTGTTTACCGACACACTCCAGGTTGAAAATCTTGTTTCAAGAGCCATTTTCTGGTTGTTACAGAATTTAGAAGGAAAACGGAATGTCCCACGTGTTATAGTATATGTGAGTACATTTTTCGTTTGAGCATTAAAATCTATGCATAATCCTTCATGTAAATTTGAAAGGGCGGGCTTCAACAGAATAGGAATGTGAGGACTTGTATCGAAAGATTTACTTTCTTTTTCTCTTTAATTTGAAACCTTTGTATAAGGCTAAAGTTACGACACTCGCGTAAGATATTTATTGCGTGTGTAGCATATAACTCATACATTAATTACGATAATTATATATATATATATATATATATATATATATATATATATATATATATAACTATTATAACTGTTATATATATATATATATATATATATATATATATATATATATATACGTTGAACCTCCATATATCGAAGTTCCCCATATCGAAATTTTCTATAAATCGAACTCTTAGCAAATCTCCATGTTCATTACATAGAAAAACTGTTTCTCTATATCGAAAAAATCTCTATATATCGAATTTTTTTTCACGACATATTGGGAGATTTTATTCCACTTTAGAATAAAATCTCCCAATATTTGGCTTTTGAAACAATACTTCGTGGACTTCAACTCGTGGAAAATGTCCCTGATGAAGTTTTTAATGGACAGAATAAATGCGAGCATTTCTTTGATGAACTTTCCCCAAAACTGGCTGTTCAGCAAGATATTCGTAGCTTTTTTTTAAAAGAATGTAACTGTGATCATTGTAACCACTGTCTGCATTATTTTTTTAAAAGATATGTAATACTCAATAAATCTTCCATATTAATTCATTTTTTAGTTATTAACTTTCTAATTTATATGGGATCTCCATTTCTAATATAATGGGATTCCCATATAAATTAGAAATGGAGTTTCGTATACGAAAATTAGCTTTAATTTTTTTAAGGAGAATTGTGATAAAACTAAGCTCAATTCTATATATCGAAATTTCTATATATCGAATTTTTTTCCGGCATTTTGCTACTTCGATATATGGAGGTTCGACTGTATATATATGCAGTCGTAAGAGGTTTCTTTGATGTCAAAGATATAGATAAAGCTATCCAATATTTGTAATAGGTATATATATTTGTGTATCAAGCTTTTGATAAGCGTTTTACTGTCTAACTTTCTGTCAAGTAATATTTCCTCTTGGATTTCAAGGCGAAAACACAGATGTCACAAAGTAGCCCCACTCGGCGTGGCAACTTTGTGACACATTTTAACCTTCATTTCTCAATGGTACTAATTAGAGACCCGGGTTAGCGCAATACATCACTACGTAAGGAAAGGATGTACAAATGTTTTGCAATTGTTCGTTTTGGGCTGCTTTTATAACTGATCGGCTGGCACAGGAAAAAACTTAAAATCTGTCAGAAAGTAACCCCCATCTTACGGAATATACTCGTTTATGCGTCTGTGTGTGTTTGTTTGTTTGTTTGAGCATGCCAGTGTAATATGTAAACATAATGTAATAAAACTGTATACATGTATTAAAATTATGTATACAGAATAATCTCATTATAGAAAATACTTAATTTAATCTTATTTTAATAAAGAAATGCATTTTAATAATTTGAAAAAATTCAAGAATATGAATTCTAAAAGAAATTCTTTACATCTACCGATACAACAAGTATACACAGTTCCTTAATAACGAATATAATACCCACACACTAGAAATAAAACTACGGTATCATGAAAATGGATATAAAATTATCCTACAGTGAAATAATCAGCCATATTCTACTTACAACTTGGAGCCGAACTTTCAATTATAGCCGCAGAGTACAATTTGAGCTAGCAAAACGTGATGCACGGGAATTGTTTCATAACTTTTATAGTGTCACCGCTATACATATGGGATTGGGAAACTCGTTCTCTAACGAATGATTGTTTCACAACAGTTCTTTCCTTTTGTAAAGATATATTCATCCCTGATGCAGTGAACTTATCTAGAAGTTTGAGACACGAAACAAAATGAGTTAGTCATGCAAATGATGTTATGTCAGAAATTCTGCTAAAATGCAATTGTTTGTAAGCTGTATAGATGGTAACATTTCAAGAGTTTCGTTTCTATCGTTTAGTATTCTGTCTCTATCATATTCATTATAATATATATACTTATATATAATATACATATATATATATATATATATATATATATACACATACACACCAACATATGTATACACAACCAACACACACACACAGATACATACATACATACATACATACATACATATATATATATATATATACACTAGCTGAAAACCCGTACTTCTTTACGGAGTACATATAATTAAATACAACGGTCAATGCATGCAATTGATGCCATAAATATGTTTAAATGTATTTATAATAAATACAACGATCAATGTACGCAATTGATGTAAAAAAACAAAAAAAAATTATTTATAAATAAATCGTAACGGATATTTTTATAGACAAAATAATGTAGAAGAAAATATTCAAATTAAATCTAATAGAACATACTAAAGAATATAGTACAGTTAATATAGTACAGTTTGAGTAACATATCTTTCACTGTATTTTAGGATTTTTTTTTTGATAATTTCCAATCGTCTGCCGCATTAGCAAGAAAAAAAATATTTTTTTGTCTATTTCATTGCTATGAACGTGACGATAAATTAATTTAAAGTACCAGGAAAATAAATCACCTTTAAAAATAATTACAAAATAAAAAGAACTTTTTATATACAATGTTTTTTAAATTTTCTGTTGAATCATATAAACTTAACAATTCTGTGTATTAATAAATACATTTTAAAATGTTTTTGATGAATTATCCCATCAACTTGGAAGAAAATGAAAATAATTGAAAGTTAACTTGCGTTTAACTTTTCGTTCCCGCCCGGTCGATAGATGGCTGCACCAGTCTACAAAACAAAATTAACTGAAAATGGATTCAATTCTGCTTAAACATGGCTAAAAGCATTAAAATAATACATTGTCATAGTGTTCTGAGCTATTCTAAAAGTTTCAAATGTCTAGCTAGTCGGGAAGTTAGTTAAAAATCGATTGCAAGATTTGTACGGGACAAACACACACACAAACGTGAGTTAATAAAACACACACACACACGGGACAAACACACACACAAGAAAGTGAGTTAATAAAAACATGGCAATAACTGTTTCCGTATTAAAATACACTCATATTTATAGACTCAAACAGAATTGGAAAGATAAAAGTATAGGCTTTAATGTTATTGAAAAAAAATCGATATTTTGATGGAAATGGCGGTTTTAAAGGTGTACGGATATTTTATATAGCAATGATTGTTCATTTTCTTGCCCTAACACTGAGCGTGAGGGAACACATTAGAATATGATTAATATATAAAACTTATAGATTAAAAATTTGATCAAAATGAATTTTAACATTACAACATTTCAGTCCATAAATCAATTTATTTTCAGAACTAGATGACGTTAAAAGGTAATACAGTTCAAAAGAAAATTAATTGCAAGATTTGTTGATAGTAATTACTATCCAATTTAGTTCATTAATCTTATAATTGATAGCTTTCGTTTCGCAGACTGATGGAAGAATATACTTACATTTTAATAAATCTTATTTATTCCATTATTAGGAGGGTTCGGAGTTGAAGTGAGACAAGTTCGTGGGTGTCAGTTCATCGAAAAAAAAAAGACTTCTAAGCTGAAGAATGGACTTTCTTTGCTTTAACTCGGAATCAAATAAATAAATATATATATATATATATATATATATATATATATATATATATATATATATACACTAGCTGAAAACCCGCACTTCGCTACGGAGTACATTCAAATTAAAAACAACGGTCAATATATGCAATTAATGCCAATATATATATATATATATATATATATATATATATATATATATATATATATATATATAATAAATACGACGATCAATGTACACAACTGATGTAAAAAAATTATATATTTATAAAAAAATCGTGAGGGATATTTTTATAGACAAAATAATGTAGAAGAAAATATTCAAATTAAATCTAATAGGACATACTAAAAAATATAGTACAGTAAATATAGTACAGTTCGAAGAACATATCTTTTACTGTATTTTAATATTTTTTTGGATAATGTCCAATCGTCTGCCGCATTAGCAAGAAAAGAAATATTTTTTGTCTATTACGTTGTTATGCACGTGACGATAAATTTATTTAAAGTACCAGGAAAATAAATCACGTGATCAGCATTTAATAAATTAAATTCTAAAAATTAATCTTTAAAAATTCCCCAAAAATCAGAAAATGGAGGTAAAGATTCGAAAAATAATTCATTTTAAAGGAATTTTTATGATCTTTCACGTGATATAAATTTTATATCCCTCAAATTATTATTTTAAATGCAAACTTAATAGAAGTTACTAAAACAGCTTAAAAACTTAATTTTTAAAAAAATCTAAGAAGAATTTTTCAAAATCTTTCTTGGTGCACCCCTACACTATAAGAAAAATCGCCATGCAAAATTTCAGCCCTTTAGGTCCAGCGGTTTGGTCTGTGCGTTAAATTGGTCGGTATACGGTGTTTTCTCAAATATATATATATATATATATATATATATATATATATAGATAGATAGATAGATAGATATAGATATAGATGTATATACAGTGCTTTGTTTAAAAAAAAAAAGGTCGGTATACGGTGTTTTCTCAAATAAAAGTGCGTATTTTTAGTACCGTGTTTTCGCAAGTCACTTCACAGAGGAACAAAAAACTCGCAATTTTTTTAAAAAAACTTTATTTTATATATTACCAATTGATTCGTCAGTGTCTTAAAATTTCGGTTAAGATAAGCCAAAATAATACTTAAAAAAAAGTTGGGGTTATATCCCCGCGTATCTCCCAGAAAAAGAGCCCTGTACATATATATATATATATATATATATATATATATATATATGTATGTGTGTGTGTGTGTGTGTGTGTGTGTGTGTGTGTTCGTTCAAAAGATTATATATATGTGTGGAAAATATTTATTTGAAGTTGTTAATAATGATCATGAAATATATATAATCGGCTATGAACATATATTTTGTACAATGCCTTCTTCAGACTTAAGGTATCAGTACACCTTAGAAGGAACTTTTCGATAAAAAATCGATTTTCCACTTGTACAATAATATCATAGCATAATCTTTTATCTTTCTAATTCTGTTTGAGTTATGTTTCTATTTTATTTAAGAGCCGAGTAACAGCAATTTTAACAAAGTTGTCGAAGAGTTTTATAACCGGTAGAAGCTTTATCTCAAAATGAATTTTTTCATAATTTCTCTTTACGCAAACATCCTACAGTAAAAAGTTTCCCAATTTTGAATAGTTTCTATTCAAGTGTTTACAAAGGGAATAGACTACGTTAATCATTGTATATTAATTAGTTTTTTTTTTGTTTACATTGATATGAATTGCAAATGGCAATGAATTTTAAGCAATTTTTCTGCACGTCAGTACTTAAGCTGCTACAGTTTCCGAGATAGACAGAATAATATTTTGAGAATACAGTATTCCCCGGAGAAAGTCATTATATTCATTCTGCAATTTATAAAATGATAATATATTTGTTTATTTTTAAGTTTTGCAGAGATGTCAAATTTGCATTTTTCTCAGTTTTGCCATTTTTCCCCTTGAAAAAATTATTTTAATGTAACAACTCAAATTTTCTATACATTTTCGCAAGTTTTAAAATTATTTTAATGTAACAGCTCAAATTTATTATACATTTTCCCAATTTTTAAAATGATTTTAATGTAACAGCTCGAAATTTTTATACACTTTCACAAGTTTTAAAATTATTTTAATGTAACAGCTCAAATTTTTTATACATTTTCGTAAGTTTTAAAATTATTTTAACGTAACAGCTCAAATTTGTTATACATTTTTCCAAGTTTTAAAATTATTTTAATGTAACAACTCAAATTTTCCATACATTTTCGCAAGTTTTAAAATTATTTTAATGTAACACCTCAAATTTATTATACATTTTCCCAATTTTTAAAATTATTTTAATGTAACAGCTCAAATTTTTTATTCATTTTCGCAAGTTTTAAAATTATTTTAATGTAACAGCACAAATTTGTTATGCATTTTTTCAAGTTTTAAAATTATTTTAACGTAGCAGCTGAATTTTTTTTATACATTTCCCCAAGTTTTAAAATTATTTTGATGTAACAGCTCAAACGTTTTATACATTTCCCCAAGTTTTAACTAATATTGTAAAAACTAGATAAAAAGACAAAATTGAAAAACTTTCGAAAAATCACCTCCAAAGTTATACGGTGCATTAAATGTTAACATTATGTGAAGTTTTACAACATTCGTGGGATTTTTTTCTTTTGAACAGTTAAAGGAAATTAAGAGTCGACTGAACAGATTTACAAGTTCGTTGATAATCGAAACTAGCAAATCAGCAGACGCATGCTGGAAGGTGGAAAAATAAAAAATAACAACCAAAAAAAAAAAAAAACAGTGAATAAATCCATTCTACAGATGAGATAGCGAAAAGTGTGCGTGCAGGAATCGTTTAAGAAAACAACCATCGCGATAAGAACAACAATCTATTGTTACACTCTCGTAAAAAAATATAACCACAAAATTGTTCTCGAAAGCTTCATTTATAACGCTGCCACAGGATTCCAAAACAAAAAAAGCCATTACAAAGTATAACGTTTAGGCGCGCTAAGAGTCACACCTTATGCAGGTGGTCGCAGCAGAGGTTTGATTATTGAACGGTAATCGATGTGTAGTGCAGGAAATAAACAATTCGCCCGAAAACATTTCTCATAATAGGTATAAAAATACACGGATGATTGCTGAGGTACGCGGTCGATAGTGTGTACAAGCATTGGCCTTTCTAGATTAAAACTTTTTTTCTTGGGTTATACAATTTCTTCGGTCAGACAAAGGATTAATAGATTCAATGTATTTGTATCATTAGATTCATGTTTATAGTTTAAAGAAAATTTCTTAGTTATTCGTCTTGTACTTAGTAGTGAAAAAAAGTTACAGTTTTAAAGTCGTTGTTACACTCAGTTGTATTAGTTTATTTGAATCATCGGTTTCTATAGATAGATGCCTCAGGTTTCTGCAACTTTCTTTGAATCTTTTGTGGCAAGGGGACTTTTCCATACTCCCTTCACGACTTGCTGTTTATTTAGAACCTTTTGGACAATACTCGCTTTTAAATCAATCTGTAGTATTGTTTATCCATGTCATTTCATTTCACAATGTATTATTGTTAAAATGTATACATATGCTTTCAATAGTAGCATTTTAATTAAAATCATACGGTTTTCAAAATTTTTTTCAGGGAAAAGTATTTTTTATTCAGACTTTTCAGGCTAGAAACTTTAAATTCTGATCGTAGAATCTCTTTTTTCGTGTATCTGAATATCGGTTGATTTTCATGAATACCATTAAGTTTATACCATTCAAATCAGGGGAAAATTCAACGTTTAATTGCATTTAGTCCTAGAAGAAGCGAAAGTTTACTAAACAGTACGATCGACAGAAGTCGATTTTTACATCTTACTGTTACAGGCTACTGTTACTGTTCTAACTGTTAGGATCTCAACCTAAGTATCTTACAACTTTCAAGGCAGTATACTGCAGTATTTTGCAGTTATGCTGCCTTGAAAAGGGGATTAATATTTATTTTAAATGCCTTCTCTCGCAAATCTTTCAAATGTTTTCAGGTATCTACACACCTTTGAAACGGCCTTTTCGATCAAAAAATCGATTTCCCACTTATACAATAATATCAAAGCCTAATCTTTTATCTATCTAATTCTGTTTGAATGATGTTTATATCTTAACTTAGAACCGAGTAAGCACAATTTTAACAACAGTTGTCAAAGAGTTTTATTACCGGAAGAAGCTTTATCTCAAAAGGAATTTTTTCGCCATTTCTCTTGACGCGAAACATCCTGCAGTAAAAAGTTATGCACGAAATGCCTTAAAATTTTGAGTAGTTGCTCTTCAAATGTTTATAAAGTGAATGCATTCAAAATTTACTTAAAAGCAAGAAGTGGAATTTCCCTTTTTTTTATTTTGCATTATATCTAAAATTATTTACAACTAACAGAGCTTCGCCCAGCTATCGAATCACTTGACACTCGAATCACAGTTCACTTGAATTAAAAAAAAATTTCACATTTAATTGCCAAAAAATCCCCCCAAAATCAGTACATCTTCAAATGGTCTATTTATGATAAAAAGTTTGAATTTAAAGTATGAAAAATAGAAAAATAATTAAAAATTAGGCACACGATGAAACATTTCTTTTCAGTGATTCATTTTTTAGTGAGAATCACGCTATGTTTACATCCTAAAACATGGCGGTTACGTTTTTGTTCGGGGGAGTATGCATTTAGAATTGAAATATCTCTAGAACTGTTAAAGTAACAGAATAAGTGTACTCAGTTAAAAATTATCAGTTTTTAAAACTCTTTCCAAGTATGCAAAATTTATGTACTTTCATGAAAAAAAAAATACATCGATCAAACATGGCCAAATTTCATAACGGATGCCATACCGGAAACGGTCTACCCAGAATTGTTCCCTGACCGACCGACAGACAAAGTTTTCCTTTAATTTATATAGATTGGCAGAACTCGGACGCCCCATCTTCCTCACTAGTCATCAGAAAAGATACCCCCCTTCCCGTTGTGGCATACCTGTGTAACGAAGAAAGAAGACTCGTGGTATAACCATGAGCTCGTGGTGCAACCATGAGTTTATTGATAGGCTAGACCAGGGATGGACAACCCTTGACACTCGTACCAAATGTGGCACGCCGATGACTTGTTTCTGACACGAGAAACAAGTCCTTGTCAAATTTATTTTCAATTAGCAACTAATTATGTCTGTTTAAGAAACCTTGTAGCAGCGTTACTATCCATAATTTCGTCTACATATGTTTGTGAATCCTTGTTCCCAGTGATGAACTTTGTTGAGTAACAGGAGTAACCCGACGGATGAAACTAGTAATGAATGCATATCTCTCAAGGTTACTAAATATAAGCCCAATATAAAATCTCTGCCATCAATACTGCAGCACCAAAAGTCACACTGATAATACAGTGTGTACATAAATGAATATCCCAACTTTGCAGGGTATTGAAAGAAAACTAAACAAAGTACAGGTTACCCTCCTACAGCACGGAATCTTACAACACGGTTTCGCTCTAACACGATAAGATAAATTGCGGGAACCCTCGTATAACACTGCCCGCTTTAACACGGTTTCGCTCTAACACGATGAAAAAATTGCGAAAACATTTGTACAACACTGTAAAATAACTCGGTTATCACTCTGCAAATAGGCTTGGTTCAAAATTCTGAGGCACATTAGCCGTCATCTTCAGGAATAAGGTAAGGCAGGCTAAGTAGATGTTTTGACTGGAAGGGGTTGGAGGGAGATTAAGTTTAGGGTTTTTATTCCTCACAACATATTTATATACAGGCAGCCCTCCTACAGCACGGCATCTTACAACACAGTTTCGCTCTAACACGATGAGATAAATTGCGGGAACCCTCGTATAACACTGCAACCTGTAATACGGTTTCGCTGTAACACTATAAAAAAAATTGCGAAAACATTTGTACAACACTGTACTTCTATAGCACTATATAAGAGGATTTTTGTTTAACACATCTAAAAACTAAATTACCTTAAAATAATGATGGGAAGGAATAATGAACTATAGTGGCTTTACATGACAATGTGTTAAAAGAATTATAATTTATTAATTTCTAAAATTACAAGAAGGCCTAAGCTTAGCCGAAAATCTTGAATCCTTTTTCCCGAATGCAGACCCTTCCGCTGAAAGAAGCCAAAAATTCAAAAGGGAGCTGCAAAACTGTCTATCTCCATACTGTGAATCTACAATGATCTTGTAAGAACCAGCAAATAAACCAAAATTACAGATTTTAAAGAGGATAGAAGGTTCAAAAAATCTCAATGAAGAAAAAGGTTCTGAAAGTAAAGGTGATATCGTTTAATCGAAAAAACGTTCTCGTTTTATTGTACTGAGCAGTAATGAGGAAGAAATTTATTAAATTAAGGTCGTATTAAATGTAAATAACATTTTTTTGTTTCTTTTCGTTTTGTGTTATACATACATTTATATTCTTAGTAAAAATTAAGTTGCTTATATAGAATTTTTTAAAAAAAAGTTTGTTTTTAATAAGTTTTCAGAACGTAACCCCCCTTTTTTGAACTGTCTCTGGGTCTCATATAACACGGTTTCAATACAACACGGCATTTTCTAGGAACCTATCTACCGTGTTAAAGGAGGGTTACCTGTACAAACTTGTTGTTTTCTTTTTTTTCTGGGGCTACATCAAACATCAGGTGTTTGTTCCACCAAATGTGTGTCCTACCAAATGACTCTGACGAACTTAAGACACGCATATCTGCAGCCTTTTGAATCGTCACACCAGACATGCGGAAAAGAGTATGGGATGAGTTATCGTACCGCCTCAATATTTCTAAGATATTTAAAATCAGCAAAAGATTATCTGTAATAACCCCTTTTACCGTGTTTCATACAAATATATAACTGGGAAAAATAACGACCGTTTAAGCGAAAAAAAATAACAGTTAGTGTTAACTTTTTGTGTTGTTGCAAATGACAGTGTCTTTAAATTGTGTTAATATGAAAGACAGCTAAAATTATACTTACAGGCTAATTCCAAATAACCACAAAAACAGTTTTTCGCAAAAACCTGCAGTAATTTTGTTTTCATTCAGTTGTTTTACATGATTTACATTATCACTTACAAATCAAATATCCAGATATCAAATTATATGTTCTCAAGAAATTTTGGTTGTCACGTGGAAAAATTTTGTGTCAGAGATTTGGCCGATTTTGGCACGCACTCTCACAAAGGTTGCCCACCCTTGGGCTAGACAAAAGGCAAAACAATCTCTCGTGGTAGACTTACAAACAAAGCTTTAAAAAAAACAGTAGCCAGCCGTCTACCTAACCTAACCACTCACGCTGCGTGATTATTAACTGTCAACAGAAACACACAACTTCTTAATACCCCCACGATGAAAAGAAAGAGAGGCAACGAGTTTCGAAACTAGTTGTCTCTCTTTGTGTTTATTATGGATATTACAAAGCTGTGTGTTTCTGTTATGCCTTTTTCATGCCTTTCATGTTAGGATTAGTAACAGTTAGCTCTTGAAATAGGAGAACTCCGCACTAAAAATAATTTGTTACTCCTCATTCCCCATTCCAATCAAAGAACTGACGTCACACCGGCTGAAATATGAAATAAGTGAACAGGAATTCAGAAAAGTAACTAATAACAGACAAAAAAAAAATTTCAGGTAGTCTCTTCTAGCGAACCTACGGGTTATTAACGTTGGACTACTTATCGTTGCTTACCTCTTTTGCATGTGTACATATGTATATGTGTATCTATCTATCTATCTATCTATCTATCTATCTCTCTCTCTCTCTCTCTCTATATATATATATATATATATATATATATATATATATATGTCAAAATTTTGACGCATCTTGGTACTTTTCTGTTTAACTTGTCCAAGCGATAGACTGGGTTTGACACGCTGCCAAAATTATAACTAGCGAGGACGGGTGGACGGACAGTTTTAGCGTCTGCAATTTTCCTTTCGGCAGGATCGTTATGGAGGAACGCAATCCTGCGTTAAAAGAATGGAGTTGGACTACTATTCAAATAAAGCCTTCATTTGTTGTTGTTGTTCCTAATGTCCCTTGGCCGGAAGTTCCAGACCAGGTGTCTCTGGTTTATAATAGTACCACAAGGGTTGGAGTCCGACTTGGCTAGGTGTCGCCACAACTTTGACGGAGCAACCCCCAGGAGCGACGTCTTGGGTAATTGTACCTTCCCCACGCACTGACCTCATAGAAGGACTTTCCGGTCTACGGATCTAACGAACTAATATCCGGCCTAGACACAGAGGTATTTAAAGGCGCTTGTCGGGATTTGATCCGAGCACCCTCAATATCGAAAGCCGACGCGCTACCACTAGGTTACCTCGGGTCTCTTAGTATGTGTTTGAAAGTAAAATGATTCAGTAAATGTAAAATTATACTACAAGTGGAGATCATTTCGATACAATCGTAGCATTTCTCCAGGTTGCCACGATTTCTCCTTTCGATACACGAGTTTTGATCAAAGATGGATTCAATAATCCAAAATATTTAATCTGATGAAACTTCATGACCATTTTGACTATTTTTTTTACCTCACTCTTCTGAGAGAGTTTTCTCGTAATTTAATAGAACCACAACAAAAGACGCACATTCTCTTGATGCTGAAATCATAGACGATCGCATGATGGCAAAATAATTAATTAGATATGATCAAAGTTGTCACACCTGGGTACCTAAAACAGAACTGGTAAAAGACGTAATGGAAGAGGCAGTTGTAACTAGTAAAATGTAAAAAATTCAACAGAGAAAGATATTACATAACAGGAAGATATTAAATAACAGGATTCTTCCTGTTATTTAATATCTTTCTCTGTTGAATTAGTTACATTTTACTGGTTATAATTGTCTGCTTTTTCAGTATTAGGATTTTTTGCTACTGCGCAATCTTTTATTGAAAGTTTTTTTTTTAATTTAACGCTAGCGCAGTTTTTCTGTTAATTTCGTTCGGTTGTCTATGTCTTCTTTATATATATTAATTTCTTATTTTGTGTTGAATTATTTACAATGTATAAGTAATGGAAGGGGCAGGTTATAGAACGATAAAAAGCAAGCATAAAAAAATGACCTTCAGAAAATTAATTTGGAGGGGAATGACAAAATGGATAACATTTGACAATTAAATAGAATAACTTTAATTTCAAGTAACCTTAGGAAATGGGGTGTATGTTATCTCATTTGCAATTTTTTTTATCATTTTTAATTAAAAAGTGTATTTTTAAAAATATGGGTATTTCTTATGCAATCTGGGTTTATTACATTTTTTTTTCGCTGGGAAACCCTGGTACATTATAACAATTTCGAGGTGAATTAATGTGAATTGGATTCGCTCACCTCAATGTTAACTTAAGGGGAGTGGTCACTTTTACGTACCCTTTAAAAGTATCATTTTTAGACCATGTTCGATTGCATGTAATACTCATGATTTTTGATTGATTTACATGAACTTTTTTGAGTAACTGCCTAGAATACTGTTTAGTATATATGCAATATTTCAAGGTAATTAAAAAAATAAAATTATTTTTTATGCATTAAAAGTGAATATTTTTTAAAATAGAACATTTTGCAGTCAACTACTGTGCGCCTTCTTTAAAAATAAATTATTAAGGTACAGTAATAATTGCTTACTATATGTGGCTACAATATTTCAGGCAACAATATCCACCAACAATATTATAAAATATATTAAAAAAATAGTACATGCTATTTTTAATTAGAAATTTCAAAAATGACTGAGTAAAAGCTTGTAAAAAAATTCTTAAAAAAATTAAAATATGTTAAGGTTAAAAAATGTTGGTGTATTTTGTTATCTGAAGTATTGTAATCACATATAGTTAACAATTATTACTGTACGTTTATAATTTATTTTGACAGAAAGCGCACAGTAGTTGACTGCAAAATGTTCGATTTAAAAAAAAATATTCACTTTTTATGCATAAAAAATAATTTTATTTTTTTAATTACCTTGAAATATTGCATATGTAATAAACAGTATTATAGGCAGTTATTCAAGAAATTTCGTGTAAATCAAGCAAAAAACATGAGTAGTACATACAATCGAACATAGGTCTAAAAATGATACTTTTAAAGGTACGTAAAAGTGACTACTCCCCTTAAGGAGAAAATGTGTCTACTATTGACAGCTACACAATTGCCGATAATCCAATAAAAATGGTATTTTCAGATAGCCTCAACGTTTCTGCACCTTGCAACGGGATTTATTTTATAAATTGAGTCCACCAATAAAATTTACGAGTGTTTAAAAGAGACCAGATTTTCCCCCCCGTGTAATTTAAATTTTAAAATATTATTTGTATTAAAAAAAAACGAATAATTACAAGATAAAAATAACTTTTCATATACCATGTTTTTAAATTTTCTGCTGAATCATATAAACTTGACAATTCTATGTATTAATAAATACTTTTATAAAAAATTTTTGATGAATTATCCCATCAATTTGAAAGAAAATGATCGCCCTGCACTGTGCACAAAATGCAAGGATGTACCGTGAACCCCGCAGTTCTGTACCTCGGAAAAGATCTCTTCGCCAAGGGACAGACTTACGTCGCATTGAGCCGAGTTAGAACCTTGGAAGGACTACGCATCGAAGAGTTGACTGCTCCAAACTTACTGGAAAGACCTCTTATTTCGTCAAATCACAATTTTAATATTTTCCTATTTAATTATTTTTCACTTGTATTTATTTTTATTTTTCTCTCTTAAGCGGACAAGGGGCCTTCAACCAGGAATTTTTTTATTTTACATTTTTCACTCTATAAACATTAGGATAATAATGTGTATTCTTTTTAACTACAATTGAAGACCCTTAGAAATTAAAATAAGGATTTTTTGGCAGAATAATGCCTGTTTTTCAAAAAAAATTTCAAAAATTCTAGCATTTTTCAAAATACTCCATGTGCATTACAAATCATTTAAAAACCTTAAATTTTTTAATATAAGTTTACCGCACATATATAAACATAACTGTGCAATGATTTTTTTTTGTTTGAATCAAAAGCCATAAATGATCATTTTGTTAATTTGCCTGTTGTTTTTTTTGTTTTTGCTTTATTTCACGGTCTATAAACATGAAAATATTTTTGTTTTCAAATAATAATGCACAGGTTTGTGGAAAACACTTAAATTAACAATCCTGAGAAATTTGGAAGAAATCAGAACAAAAGTAATGCGCATGGAACATTTTGAAAAATACCATTTTTGAAGAATTCTTTGAAAAAGATGTCTATTCTTCTACAAAAAACTTATTTTTGAATTCTAAGTGTCTTCATTGTAGTAGAAAATAATATTAATAATACTCATTTTGTATATCAGAGTGAAATATTGAAAGTTTTTTAAAAATTAGTTCGGAGGTCCGTTGTCCCCTTAATTGCACAAACCTTCACTTAATTATTCTTTTTCACTTTCTTTTATTTAATTTTAATCACTTTTTAGTCGTTTCCACTATCCACAGTCGTTTCCACTATCCTATTTTTCTACTTAAAGATGGCTAAAAGTATTAAAAGAATGCATTGTCATCGTGTTCTGAGCTACTCTGAAAGTTTCAAATGTCTAGCTAGTCGGGACATTAGTTAAAAATCGATTGCAAGATTTGTACCGGACAAACACAGACACACACAAACAAACAAACAAGAAAGCGAGTTAACCTTTTCCTTACGGGCTGGGATAGCATGTATCCCAAGAATAAATAAATATATATATATATATATATAGATTTATAGATATATATATATATATATATATATACATATACATGTGTAGATATATACAGACAAACAAACAAATATATATAGAGAGAGATAGATAGACAGAGAGAGAGAGAGAGATAGTTAGATATAGATATATACACATAAACATATATACATATACTTACACCCACACACAAACAAACACAAACAAACAAACAAACAAACAAACAAACAAACACACACACACACACACACACATACATACACACACACACACATTTATATATATATATATATATATATATATATATATATATATATATATATATATATATATATATATATATATATATAACCCTCCTCAATGGCCGTTCTTACAAAGTGGGTATGAAAATTCCCGTTCTAAAGAGGGAATCGGAAAAATAGGCCCCCCGTAATCTAAAGGTTAATAAAAACGTGGTAAAAATACCCCAAGGTGTAAAATTTCTTTCGCTATTACGGAGAACATTTTTTTTTAAAAATCTTTGAATCCAAGTAGTCAATCCTTGGACACATTTTCTCTATAGGTTTACAATGAGGTGAGCGAATGCAATAGGGTTAGTACACAGCAGCCTCAATTTTACAACGATGATATTGTAAACTTGAATTTTGAAAGCATTTTCACTTTATTTCTATATTTTTTTTGTTTACATGAAACAAAATTATACAATAAAATATGACAATTAATAACGGGTATGCTTTTTCCAGATTTTCCGATAAAGCTTATGTCTTTTTATATCTGTTATTGATTAGTGATGGAAATAACATATACATATAATTCATTCGCTTATTATCTGTTTTATCGGCGAAATATTTTAAAACTGCTAATTAAAACTGCTAAAAAATTTATATTAGATTTACTGGAGCGTGTAAATAATTGCATATACGTTTTCCCGGCTGCAGCAATTACGTATGAAATACATGTTCTCGATTATTCTCCGAAATAAAAAAATAAAAAAGCATATTTTGCGAGCGAAATTAAAAACTCAAAAAAGCCTTCCTTTTGTCGTCGCCGTTTTCGGATTGGAAGATGTTAACGCAGTTTTTTTTAAAGAAAAACATTTCTAATGATGGCATGTGGGAGTCTCAAATTTTAATTGGCATGTCTTCTAGGGCTGCTGAACTGTTTTATTATATTTGCCGTTTGTTGTACGAAAGCAACTATACATTCAAGTTTTGTTTACCTCACTGAGGAAGAGAAATGCAAGAATAAGGCCGTCTGCACACGGAGCAACTCAAAAGAAACTGATAACTGACTCGAATCACAAACCAGTCCGGGTTGAGTCGCAACCTATGTAATTGAATGGAGCCACGCACACGGCGCAACTGGTTACAAACTCGTCGGACGAGTTTGTAACCAGTTGAGTTTTATATAAATTATAACATCCACCTAAATTACAACATCCTAAATTACAACATCCACCAGGGTATTATATGTGAGGTGATTTTCGTCAGCTATCATCATGACTTGGGGCAGGGGTTCCCAAAATGTGTTCCACGGAACACTGGTGTTCCACAGAAAGTTGATAGGTGTTCCGAGAAAACCTGAACTGTTTTATTATATTTGCTGTTTGTTGTACGAAATCAACTGTACATTCAAGTTTTGTTTACGTCATTGAGGACGAGGAATACAAGAATAAATTACAACATCCGCCTGGGAATTATACGTGAGGTGATTTTCATCAGCTATCATCATGACTTGGGGCTGGATTTTCCAAACTATATTAGACGGAACACTGGTGTTCCATGGAATGTTGATTGGTGTTCCGCGAAAACCTGAACTGTTTTATTATATTTGCCGTTTGTTGCTCGTAAGCAACTATACATTCAAGTTTTGTTTACGTCACTAAAGGAAGAGGAATACAAGAAAAAATTACAACATCCGCCTGGGTATTATACGTGAGGTGATTTTCGTCAGCTATCACCATGACTTCGGGCAGGGTATCCCAAACTATGTTCCCCGGAACACTGGTGTTACATAGAAAGTGGATAGGTGTTCCGCGAAAACCTGGACTTGTTTTATATTCTGCAATGGCCGCAAGGAACTCAAACATGTTTGACGATTGATGCTCTAAAACAGGGATTCCCAAATGGGTCCAGGTAGACCACTTGGGGGTCGATGGAAATTTAAAATAGGGTCTATAGTATTCCAGGCGTCTATTTGGGGTTGATGATAAATTTTTCCGTTTTAAAACTTAATTTCGTTTTTTAGGAATATAATTATTAGATCATAATATGAATTTTATTATTAGATATTTATTATGCATAAATACAGATTTGCATAGGGTGGAGTGATCTACGGATCTAAGGCCGTCTGCACACGGAGCAACTCAAAAGAAACTGATAACTGACTCAAATCACAAACCTGTCCGTGATGAGTCGCAACCTATGTAATTGAATGGAGCCACGCACACGACGCAACTGGTTACAAACCCGTAGGACGGCCAAAAACGGTTATTATATAACGGTTATCTATAACGGTTCTTATAATTATAATGAAAAAATAATGATATTGCTTTTTAGAGAATTGAATTCTTAATTAATTTGAATTAAATTCTTAAAAAGTTCTATACCAATTAGTCTAATGGTTAAATTTTATCTTTTACCGTATTTTAATATTTTTTTTGTCAATTTATTTCGTTGTTATGCACGTGACGCAAAATTAATTTAAAGTATCACAAAAAGAAAAGAAACCACGCGATCAGCATTTAATAAATTTAATTCTAAACATTAATCTTTAAAAATTCCCCAAAAATCAGAAAATGGAGGTAAAGATTCGAAAAAGATTTCATTTTAAAGGAATTTTTATGATATTTTTGTGATATAAATTTTATAACTCTCAGATTATTATTTTAAATGCAAACTTTAAAAAATCTTACAAAAAAGCTTAAAAATTTAATTTTTAAAACATCTAAGAATTTTTCACAAATCTTTCTTGGTGCACCTCTACACTATAAGAAGAATCGCCATGCAAAATTTCAGCCCTTTAGGTCCAGCGGTTTGGTCTGTGCGTTATCTGTCAGTCAGTCAGTCAGTCAGTCACGGAACTGTTTTTTATATATATATAGATTATAAGTCACTAGTGTTTTTCGAAAAACGTAAAGCAAATACCCTTAAATTGTAAACGTTCTTTGATAATGGCACTGACAATTTTGCATTAGAGACCGGGAAATTTGATGTAATTGAGAGTTTAAATCATACTAGTTTTAATGCACGACTTAAACCTTCGACGAATTTTCCTAAATAATTCTCTCTTTAAATTTTAGCCTAACATCACTAAAAAAATAAGAGAATAAATCATAAATCGTTAAATTTTAAAATTATTTCAAATATCTCGCGAAATATATATATATTTATTTTTTCCCCCGTCGCGCTATTTCTTGGGTAAGATAATTATTCCTCCCGAAAATTTCCTGGAAATATCTGGATCAAGCGATAAAAGTAAAAGCTCGGATATCTTGCACAACATTCTTTCAAAACAGAAATTCGAGTTATCAGGAACCTCCCTAATTGGTTCTTTTAGGATATGTCCCGGGGCATGCGCGTTTAAAATTTGGAATTTTCGAATTCATTGTCGTCGCAGAAAAATATCGCTGGAGGGGGACACGCGGAAGGTTAGGAAGGAAGGAGAGGTGGAAGACAAGAATCGATATTATCTCGAATGAAAACGGGGGCGTTTTGGAGGGGCGTTTTCGCAATTCCGTTCCTGGAGAGGGTGAGGAGAATGAAAAGTGAAATTGATTGCAAAAGTCGATGGATTGTAATCGAAGTAGGCGGAGGGAATTTTCTTCCTGCTGCCGCTGTTTCAATTTTCTGCTAAATTTTCGAAAGCAGTTTTTGCATAAACGCCGAGGCTGGCTTTTCCACGAAGGGGGACCCTGCCTTTTCCTCAGAGAGAGAAAACCCGATGAAAAATGCCAGCGTACCGCAGGGGGAAACGAAAAGGCGCGTTTTCGGAAGGAAGGATCAATAAATTTTGAAATCGTGCGAGTTGAAATTCCTCTGTGGAAAAATTGCTCCGCTTTAAGTTTAAATTTCGAGGGCCCGGAATTTATGAAAATCTTACACCGGAAATATTTTTATGGACTTTGCTCGTGTAATTCTTATTTCGCTGCGATGCTTTTAGAATCATATATTATACTAGCTGAAAACCCGCACTTCGCTACGGAGTACATTCAAATTTAATACAATGGTCAATGTATGCAATTAATGTCAAATAAATAAATAAACAAATATATATGTATATATATATATATATATATATATATATATATATAATAAATACGACGATCAATGTATACAATAGATGTAAAAAAAAAACATATTTATAAAAAAATCGTAAGGGATATTTTTATAGACAAAATAATGTCCAATCGTCTGCCGTATTAGCAAGAAAAAAATTTTTTTTTGTCTATTTAGTTTTTATGCACGTGCCGATAAATTTATTTAAAGTACTAGAAAAAGAAATCACGTGATCAACATTTAATAAATTAAATTCTAAAAAACGAATCTTTAAAAATTCACAAAAAATCAGAAAAGGAAGGTACAGATTCGAAAAAGATCTCATTTTAAAGGAATTTTTACGATCTTTCTCGTGATATAAATTTTTATAACCCCCAAATTATTATTTTAAATGCAAACTTAAAAAAAGTTACAAAAAAAGCTTAAAAATTTAATTTTAAAAAGTCTAAGAAGAATTTTTCAAAAATCTCTCTTATTGCACCCCTACACTATAAGAAGAATCGCCAAGCAAAATTTCAGCTCTTTAGGTTCAGCGGTTTGGTCTGTGCGTTGTATGTCAGTCAGTGAATGAGTCAGTTACGGAACTGTTTTATATATATAGATGACAGGATAAAAATTATGTTAAAACGTTGAATTTTAAGAAGTTTTATATCTCAGACACTTCGTATTTTGTTTATAGAAGTCTAATTGACTTGTTGGTCTATGAATCGGTATGGAAAATTTCTAGCAATATTACATTGAAATTAGGTTTTATTTAGAAAAAAATTTGATTAAATGTTTCAATTTTTCTGTATTTTCGAAAAATTAAAGAATAGGAATAAACTATATGTAGTGATTTTGAAATGTCTGTACTCAAAAAAGGCGGTATCAGGTGTCACTTTTGGTTGATTTGCTATCTTATAAAAACTGTCTTTTCCATTCCTTTCTTTTTGATTAAATGATACAATTTTTCTATATTTTTGAAAAATTAAAGAATAGGAATAAACTATTTGTCATGATTTTAAAATGTCAGTATTCCAAAAAGGCCATTTCTGACGTCATTTTTGGTTGATTTGCCATCTTTTAAAAACACTGCATTTTCCATTCTTTTTCTGATCAAATGTTACCATTTTTCCATATTTTTGAAAAAATTAGAGAATAGGAATAAACTATTTGTAAGGATTTTGAAATGTCTGTACGCAAAAAAGGCGGTTTCTGGTGTCTTTTTTGGTTGATTTGCCATCTTATAAAAATTGCATTTTCCATTCCTTTTCTTTGATTAAATGATACAATTTTTCTATATTTTTGAAAAATTAAAGAATAGGAATAAACTATTTGTCATAATTTTTAAATTTCTGTATCGAAAAAGGTAGTTTCAGCTGTGATTTTTGGTTGATGCCATTTGGTTGATTTTTTCCCATGCCATCTTTTAAAAACACTGCATTTGCAATTTTTTTTATTAAATGTTACAATTTTTCCATATTTTTGAAAACTTAAATAGAAATAAACTATTTGTCATGATTTTGAAATGTCTGTACTCAAAAAAGGCCTTTTCTGATGTCATTTTTGGTTGATTTGCCATCTTTTAAAAACACTGCATTTTCCCTTCTTTTTTTTGATTAAATGTTACAATTTTTTCATATTTTTGAAAAAATTAAAGAATAGGAATAAACTATTTGTCGCAATTTTGAAATGTCTGTACTCAAAAAAGGCGGTTTCTGATGTCATTTTTTTGGTTGTTTTGCCATCTTTTAAATACACTGACCGCATTTTCCATTCTTTTTATCTCGTTTTGGAGTTGCGTCGAAAAGTTAGCGCCATTTTTTTAATTATAAGAGCATTGCGTGAAAAAATATTCTCCTTTCATCTGAGAGATAACAGCAATGAAATTTCATACGTTTTCCTCTTATGGTGAACGTAATAATGACTAACCATAAAAGATGATAATATGATAAAAAAATTAGCTTTCGTTTTGATTACCTACCATAGATGGTTTAATTGTGATGGTGTTGGATGATATCTTGCCACTCACAACCTTTGAATTTTAATTTGATTTAAGAAGAAACTACAGAAATAGAAATACGTAATTTGCAGTCCTCTAATCTAAATTTTCACGAATTTTTTTTTTGCAATTTCCCATTGCAGAGTTTATTGCATTCACGCCAATTAGGCGTTATTATGCACAGCTTTTGATAAATTTTATAATTGTCTTAAATACAAAATAGCCAATTATACTTGAAGTAAACTCGAGGCTGAAAGCAAAAATAGGCATCTCGAGGATGCAAGTAGCCTTGGACCTATATTTGTCTCTTAATATGATCACCTATAGAGCCCTTCAGTGGCACACCCAGGATTTTTTCTTGGGGGGGGGGGGGCGAGTTGAGTGGATAAAAATATTTATAATCCATGGGGGGACCGAGATGAACGAATAAAAATATTTATAATGCAAAATCAATATTTCTACTTCTTTTTTCCCCCTGGGTGCGCCACTGGAGCCCTTACTGTAAGTTGTCTCTGTCATTTCATTTTCTTTTGACTAAATGTTTCAATGGGGAACTCGGGGCCTTGGGATGTTTTTTGGTTATACAAGTTCCCCTTGAGGTAACTGATTTGGTTATGCTCCCTGATGATGACACCAGTCGGTTACCTCGATTTCTGGTTCAGTTCCGGCACAACTACAGAATCTTGCCTCTGGTGCGTGGAGCCCTGAGTGCTTGATTTTTGTTTGTTTTTTGTCTGCATTCTTCTTATATTTATCTAGCTCTGTTGGATTATTTATTTTTAGTTATATGATCACCCTAGGTAATACATAACCCAAGAATATGCTAGATGGAAAGGATTTTTTAATGCGGAATTTCTCTAAAATTTTATTGGTGACTGAGAAAGTGCAGTCGTCCAGATCACTTCGGAGATAATCATAATCTCACGAATTATGATGCAAAATTTAGAGCGCAAGAAGATGACTAAACTTAGTCAGTTGCCAGTAAAGTTTTAAAGAATTTCCGCACTAGGAAATGCTCTCCGGCGTACTTATGGGTTATGCCTTGTTGTATAGCAAATACCAACTGTGAAGCCCTATCCAAGGCTACCTGGAGATGTTTGTTTTTGCTTTCAGGCTGCTATGTTTTAACCCTATTGGATTAGCTTATCTCAATGTTAACCTATGGAGAAAATGTGTCTGCTATTGACAGCTACATAAACGCTGATAATCCAGCAAAAATGGTATTTTCAGATAGCCTGAACTTTTATGCACCTTGCAACAGGATTCATTTTATAAATTTAGTGCACCAAAGGAATTTAGGAGCGTTTAAAACACACTATACCAGATTTTTTTTTCCCCGAATAATTTCAATTTAAAAATGTTATTTGCATTTTTCAAAACAAAAAACAAAAAATGTCCCGAGGTGTAAAATTTCTTTCTCTATTACGGAGTACATTTTTTTTTTTTAAATCTGTAAATTCAAGTCGGCAATCCTTGGACACATTTTCTCCATAGGTTAACACTGAGGTGACCGAATCCAATAGGGTTAATATACAGCAGACTTTAGCACTGCTTTTTTGGTACGTTTTATGCTTTTGAGCGTAGACTCGAGGCCTTTGGTTTTTTGGACGCAAGACTGAAAGTAGGAGGTGTACTAATACAGAATGAACCAACTTAACATCCTGTCGATCATCTAGAAACAGTTGAGCTCAAACTGTGGGTCGTGACCCGCATAGGGGTCACGGAGAGTTCGAAATAAGTTTGTATCATATTGAATCATTTAATTTTAAAACATTGCTATAAATATGCTAATCATTTTGAAATCATGCTCTTTTTTAATTTTAACTAGTAGTTGTTACCCGTCAAAACATGGCGGCTAAATAGTAAATAAATGTACTAATACACAAATTATACTCAACACATCATTGCCAAATGTTGAAAATCATAATAATGTGCAGACGCAAATTAATGTGTTTAAGAGGCCTTGTGCTTAGTGAGTATCTAAAGCCAGATTTAGAAATGTCACTGAGCATGCGCAGGAAGCAATTTTTTAATTGTAAATTATCGCTAATTAAACAGCTAGAAATAAACAATTTCCATCACGTTCAATCTTATATTTCCCAAACATAATTATCATAAAAATAAAAATGGCAGAGAGATATCTAGAGAGATTCCTCGGAATAAACGTGTTTATCATTATAACATGTCACTAAGCATGCGCAGAAACAGTGAGTTTCTAAAGCCAGATTTAAACATGCCACTGAGAATGCGCAGAAATCAATTTTTTAATTGTAAATTATCGCTAATTAATAGAAATTGCGATTACAAAAACCAAAATTGACAAATCTACAGATTACAATCTTTCGTTTAAGACCAAAATAAAATAAATTGATGCAGTAGTTTTCTCTCACGGACTGCCCCAAAAATCGGCTTAGTAACTTAAATATTTTAGTTTTTGTGCATTTTTACCAAAATAAAATACAAGTACGTATTAATATTTAAATAATGTAATGAATATTTAAATAATTTAAATTTATATTTAAATATAAATTAAAATTTGAATATTTAGTCACATGAGATTTGCCATAAACAAGCGCAGAAAGTAAGCGAGGTAATTTTTTTTAGCGTTATTATGCAAGTAAATATGTAACCAAATTCTATAGTTCATCGTATATGCATACATACTACATTTTCATATATATAGATTAGAACTAGAACGTCATTTATGTCCAATAAGTCTCTTGATTTTCCTTAAGTTAAAAAAAAATAATAATAGGTAAAACTCATATGCGAGGAAGATAAGAAATCTCAGTTTATGAAAATTTCAAAGCATGCATCCCACCGCTAGTTCATAAAAAGAAACCTTGTTGATTACTATCCCAATTGAATGAAATTTAATCCTCTTGCTGTTACTGGATCTCTTTTTAAACTTCCTTTTTTCATGGCTGTTCATCTCCCAGCTCAAAATGGTAGCAGGGTGGCACCAATTGGCTGTAGTGATACGCTTTTTAAAATTTCTGAATTGCATGGCAAATTTTCAAGGATTATTTTAGACGATAAAGAATGACGATTTGATAACGATCATTTGATTATTAAATGTAGGTCGTTAAAATTAAGGAAAGTGAAGGGAAAATTACATTTTTTTAATTGAAAGGAAGGACACGACCTTCGCGCCCGGGGGTGTCACTTTACGTTAGAGCCATATTCGCTTTTATAGATTACTCAATGTCTTCCATTTCAAAATTTTTACCCAATGACCTAAAATCCAATTTCATTAGAGACAACTTAACAGGTGATTGGTTGAGAGCGCTACGGCTAATCGCTACATTGATTAGCCGTAGTGTAGCAAAGATTTGCTACACTACGGCTATAAGTTAATTTGACCGAGACCTACTGTTTAAACACGATTACTAACGGCTAAAAACATACCATCCAACCACGCGATTCGAACCTATATACCCTTACAGAAAGAGAATACCGTCTATGTTCGGAGCCAATTCTTTTAGAAAAAAATAATTTTTTAAGGATTATTTGTCCTTTTATGGTAAAATAGCACTTAAAAATTGCAAAATTAACAAAAATTTACCTATAAATAGCATACTTTTTTATAAATTGGTCAATTTGAAGTAATTTTTAATGAAATTTAGCTAAAACGCCTATCACTCTGCACAAAATTCTAATGCTACTATTTTAATTTCCTTCTCACACAGGATACATATGACAATTATCTTCAAAATGACCTGCAATCGAAGAGAAATTTTAAAATGCAAAAATAATACAGAGAATTTTATGTTCCAGTATGAAAATTTTCCCCGATTCGTCATTCTTTTCCGTATAAAAACAGCCACAAATAAAAAAACTATTTATTATGCATTAATTATTGTATGTCATTTCATCAACAATAGCATCTAAAACATTTCCTGAAATTTTTATCAAATTATATGCATTATTATGTGAGATATCGTGATAACGGGAGAGATTTATGCTAAAAACATAATTCTGAGAAAAAAGCATTTAAAATTGTTTGTCACTTCAATTTTGTAGCAGACGAGGTTTTTTTAAATAGCTATAACTCTGCTTCTAATTGATCTAGAATGAAAATTAAAACGGTTTTGAAAAGAGAAAAGATTGAATTACACGATTCTTGCAAAGAATAAAATTCACCAAAACAGTCAGAAAATGACATTTTCAACGTAGACAGTCATCTTAATTTGACATGATTACAAGATAAAAAGAACTTTTTATATACCACGTTTTTAAATTTCCTGTTGAATCATACAAACTTGACAATTCTATGTATTAACTAGCTGAAAACCCGCACTTCTCTACGGAGAACATTCAAATTAAATACAACGGTCAATGTATACAATTGATGTAAATATATATATATATATATATATATATATATTTACTAAAAAAATCGTAAGGGATATTTTTACAGACAAAATAATGTAGAAGAAAATATTCAAATCAAATGTAATAGGACATACTAAAGAATATAGTACAGTTAATATAGAACAGTTTGAGGAACATAATATCTTTTGTTGCATTTTAATACAATTTTTTTGGATAATGTCCAATCGTCTGCCGCATTAGCAAGAAAAAAAAAATTTGTCTATTTAGTTGTTATGCACGTGACGATAAATTTACTTAAAGTACCAGAAAAAGAAATCATGTGATCAGCATTTAATAAATTAAATTCTAAAAATTAATCTTTAAAAATTCCCCAAAAATCAGAAAATGGAGGTAAAATTTCGAAAAATATCTTTTTAAGGAATTTTTATGATCCTTCTCGTGATATAAATTTTATAACCCTCAAAGTATTATTTTAAATGCAAACTTAAAAAAAGTTACTAAAACAGCATAAAAATTTAATTTTAAAAAATCTAAGAAGAATTTTTCAAAAATCTTTCTTAGTGCACCCCTAAACTATAAGAAGAATCGCCATGCAAAATTTCAGCCCTTTAGGTCCAGCGGTTTGGTCTGTGTGTTGTATGTCAGTCAGTCAATCAGTCAGTCAGTGAGTCAGTTAGTTACGGAATTGTTTTATATATATAGATAAATACTTAAAAAATTTTTTTGATGAATTATCCCATCAACTTGAAAGAAAATGATCAAATGCGAGCAAATAAAGAGAGCAATTATAAGACATTTTCAAACAACAAAATTAACTGAAAATGAATTCAATATGCTTAAAGATGGCTAAAAGTATTAAAAGAATGCATTTTCATCGTGTTCTGAGCTATTCTAAAAGTTTCAAATGTCTAGCTAGTCGGGAAGTTAGTTAAAAATCGATTGCAAGATTTGTACTGGACAAACAAGAAAGCGAGTTAATAAAAACGTGGTAAAAATTACGCAGCAGTATGCAACACGAGTGAAAACAAAGTCTCTTCATGTCCTCACCACAATATTATCTTCATTTTCAACCAGGAAAATATCCAAAAAGTCGAATTGAAAAAAAACTATCTTCTTTCGTGTCTCCAAGAATATATGTCTGGACCAAAGACGAAACCAAAGGTACCAAAGGGAATAAGACTTACTATTATTTCAACTGATATTTAGGCTACCGAAAATTTTAATTCACCCCCTCCCCCCGTCCCCTATGAACCACTAGATTGGAATAATGTTTAAGCAAGCATGTGCCATGAGCCTGGTTGTCAACAATGCATTATCTGCATAGCCCTGTCACAGTAGACTTTTAAAACATAGAAAAATGTATCATAGCTGCAAAATTGCCTTCCGTGACGTTAGAAGTCTATGATCTGTTGACGTTAATCCTATTTATGTTTATATATTTAAAAAAAAGGGTGAATAGGCCACCATAGAAACGAAAATTTTCAACGCTCATGTGGAAGAGAGAGAGGTAGTAATCTTCATTTGTTTTCTTTCTCTTAATGTGTAGTACTATTGGATTGAAAATCTGCTATGGCTGCAATGTCCTCCAAATTCTCAAATTTACCTCTGGAGGTGGGTCAAGTGATCCTATTGGATTGAAAATCTGCCGTGGGTGCAATGTCCTCCAAGTTCTCAAATTTACCTCTGGAGGTGGGTCAAGTGTTCCGGTCTCGTCACTTGACTCGGTTCAAAATTACGGGACCGGTCGTTTAGCCAAGTCGGACTTCGACCCTTGTGGTGCTAGTCAAAACCGGAACCGCACCATTCTGACAAATAGCCTATATGGACTTGATCTGATACACTGTCGGTCAAGGGACATAAGCCACAACAACAACAAGGCTATTGTGTACTAACCTTATTGCATTCGCTCACCTCAGTGTTAACCTACGGAGAAAATTTTTCCAAGGATTGACGACTTGGATTGAAAGATTTTTTAAAAAAAAATTGTACTTCGTAATAGAGAAAGAAATTTTACACATTGGGGCACTTTTCGTTTTTTTTTTTAAAAAAAAACAAGTAATATTTTAAAATTTAAATTATTCCGTGAAAAAAAATCTGGTATAGTGCGTTTAAACTGTCTTAAATTCCTTTAGTAAACGAAATTAATAAAAAGGAATCCTGTTGCAAGGTAATGAAAAGTTCAGGCTATCTGAAAATAGCATTTTTATTGGAATATCAGCATTTATGGAGCTGTAAATAGTACACCCGTTTCCTCTAAAGGTCAACATTGAGGTGAGCGAATCCAATAGGGTTAGCACACAGCAGCCTCGACATCCCTCAAAGTTAGCACTGCCAAAATATTCCAGAAGGCCCTGTAACGAAACAGCATTCTTGCATGTGTCTTACGGATACGACGCAATCCGTGGAAAGATATAAATATGACTTTTCTTGTTGAGTAACATTGTTCCCCAGTATGACAGCTCGGCACGCTATATTGACCTTTACCACAATTGCCGATAGTAACAAAAACCAACCGGCCGCCCAATCACTTGAACTTAGGCATTGTCCCATTTCATAATTCTGCCGATCAGCCCGAGGGCACGTGTCCTGCAGCCTCTACTTCCTTAACCCCCGGGGCACGAGCCATTAACTCGTTCGTTGCCAACAATGGACCAGCCTTCGATTACAACACTGAGATAAGAGCAGGGTATATATATGTATTAGAAAAAAAAATGAAACGAACAAAACGAAAGAACACGCTTTTGATTCCACAGCGCTCCCATTCTCGATATGCAGCATGCAATGCTCTTTATTATTTCACTCTGCTTCTTTTTTTTTTTGTTATTGTTTTATTTTTATTTTTATTTTCTTCTCTCGTTTTGGCTTGTGGTCAAGAACGATTTCGGCTGCGATTATAATATAGTCGCCGGTGACATTGGCTCAAAGTGTTTGTTTACGATGCCAGAGACGAAGAAGGAATTGTGATGAGGTGTTGCAATTGTCCTTTGTGTTTTTTTTTTCAGTCGCTTGGTGACGCATGCGATTCGCAGAAGTCTATGGGCGAATTTGTTCGCAGACAGACACACTGTTATGATCATATTGGTTGTTTTTATTGTGGAACTCAAATCCGGCACACAGATGAGTGGGGGGACACGGGATTTGCACACTCGGGAAGAGATCGAAGTTGCAACATAGATGGGTTCTTTAAATGTCAGTTATATTCGTCAAGAAAATGGACCTAAGTGTAACCAGAGTCGGTGCCATAGGTGAGGCGACAGGGCGACCGCATAAGGCTCCAAAATGAGACACCGTAAAAATGCGAAATTTTTATCGTAGAACGAAAAAAATATTAGCATTTTAATCTAATTAGTGAAGAAATTCGTAAAAATATACAAATAGAAGCGGATATTTTAAAAATATTTTTTATAATCTCCTGAATTTGAGATAATGAGAATTAAATTTTGAATGCCTATTTCCAAACGTTGTTGTGGCTCTAAGAATTCTACTAACTATTCCTGTAACTGTAATAGCAGCAAATACTGTTTTTTCTAAACGGAAAATTTTTTAACGTAGAACGAAAAAATATTAGTATTTTAATCTAATTAGTGAAGAAATTCGTAAAAATATACAAATAGAAGCGGATATTTAAAAAATATTTTTTATAATCTTCTGAATTTGAGATAATGAGAATTAAATTTTGAATGCCTATTTCCAAACGTTGTTGTGGCTCTAAGAATTCTACTAACTCTTCCTGTAACTGTAATAGCAGCAAATGACGGTTTTTTCTAAACGGAAAAATTTTAAAGAATTGTCTGTGAAAAACAACTCAAAAGCGATTGAATGATCTACCAATAATTTCTACAGAAAAGACAGTAAGAGAAACAATAAATTATAGAGATGCAATGCAACAATTTGCTGCAATAGACTCAAAGAATTATTTAGAAATTATTTGTATTGCATAACAAATTATATTCGAATTTCTTTACGCTTCTACTTTTTTAAAGGGCTGTAATTTTTAAAATGTTTTCTAGAACTATAGGATTATCAGCAATAAACTCATTCTGTGCATGTATCTTAGCGATGAATTTGCTATGTGTAGAATAGTGTTTCATCAATTTAACGATTATTATTAGACAGTTATCATCATAGTCTCTTTTAATTTATCCAGAAATATCATACTGATTATGTATATTAATTCATAATATTTATGGGGGTCGATCAATTTACTTCGAAGATTTTCAGATTCCGTGTTAAGCTATGGGGAATTTCACTTTCAGTACTTCCATAATCACAGATTGGAAATTTCCAGATTATATTTTAATTCTGTCTTCTGCATTTGAAATTACTGTTTTAAATGCTTTGCTTGTGTTTCTGTTAATAATAGTTACTGTTAATAATCGAAATTTAAAAAAATTTAAAATTTTGAATTTTTTTTCTGTACCATGTAACAGCACATATGTAAAAAATAAAAAAAATTAGGAAAAAAAGGCTTGAAAAATTTGAGTAATTGTACAAGGATCTGAATGACTCAGTATCCTTGAGAGCGGGAAAGAATAATCAATTAAGATTTGGCATTTCATACTCAAAGGAAAAGGCAACGATTTCAGTGCTATGTCAGGTAGTGCAGTTTTATGTTTCTTAATAATTATAAAATTAGATTAGTTAGTTCCCTATACTTAGTAAGATCAAAGACGATAGTTTGGGTCCGTCAAACTGCCCCAAAAGCTCTGAATCACAGATTGAATTCTGTCCCAAAAATTAGACGACCACTTAACTGCAGCCATATGTAGCCACGTTAAATACCGCCCAGTATACTATATCGGTCGAATACACTGTAAAAGAGTGGTAAGGCCGTCTGCACACGGGGCAACTCAAAAGAAACTGATAACTGACTCAAATCACAAACCAGTCCGTGATGAGTAGCAACCTATGTAATTGAATGGAGCCACGCACACGGCGCAACTGGTTACAAACCCGTCCGACGGGTTTGTAACCAGTTGCGCCGTGTGCGTGGCTCCATTCAATTACATAGGTTGCTACTCATCACGGACTGGTTTGTGATTTGAGTCAGTTATCAGTTTCTTTTGAGTTGCCCCGTGTGCAGACGGCCAAAGTGTGCGAGTGTCGGCCTTAATACTTAAGGCTTCTGTGTACTAACCCTGTTGGATTTGCTTACTTCAATGTTAACCTATGGAGAAAATGTGTCTACTATTGACAGCTACATAAATGCTGATAATCCAATAAAAATCGTATTTGCAGATAGCCTGAACTTTTATACCTTGCTAGAGGATTTATTATATAAATTTCGTCCATCAAAGGAATTTAGGAACGTTTAAAACACACTATACCAGATTTTCCCCCCAAATAATTTAAATTTTAAAATATTTTTTGCATTTAAAAAAACCGAAAAATACTCCAAGGTGTAAAATTTCTTTCTCTATTAGGGTGCAATTTAAAAAAAATCTTTCAATCCAAAGCGGCAATCCTTCCACACATTTTCTCCATAGGTTAACACTGAGGTGAGCGAATCCAATATGGTTAGTGCACAACAGCTTCAACCGACACTGCAAGATTTGTTTTGAAATGAGGCCATTTTTTCAAAAACATTACTATTCTTGCCATCTGTTGCCATCCATGATAGTGCCAAGACAAATGTTTCACACAAAAATAAAATGCATGTAACCAAGTTCGGTTTACCGAAGTGACAGTGCTGTTTAGAATTTGCGTCTAGAGAAAATACGAGGAATAAAGCCTAGCTGTAAAACCTTTACAAAATAAAAGGAAAACGGTATAAAAATAGTTACTAATTTAGAGTCCGACCCTCCAAGATTCAGCTAAACATCTGAAACTGACGATAAAAATCAGTGGTTGAAAATAGTCATTATCGTCGGAACTTTAGTCCGGACATGTTTAAACATATTATTATCCAAATTGAATCATTATTGTATATATCTTTCTATCTTATTTCTTCACGAATCAGTTTCAAAACAGTATTAGTTAAAGCATTACCAGTAACGCTGACTGTCGTCACGCTCCATGCTTCATTGATTTACGAGAGGATTTCGCAACTTTACTCTGACCTCTTTAACAAAGCGTTTTGGTGGGCTGTAAGGAAGCAGCTTGATTCTGATGATCATAAAGGGTTTTTTCTTCTGTCATTTTATTTGAAGGTTTCTTCACTACCAAGGCATGTCTTCACTGTCAAGGTGCGTCTTATAGATCACATCCTGCAGATGCAATCCTCCATTAAACGTTAATGTTGGCACTGTTAATGAAGGGTTCTTTAGCGCTAAACTTAATTTAATTTTCCCCCAAGTGCTAGTCCTCTATTGTAACATTTATTAACGCACACATAAATATATCTGACCACGTGTGTGTTTGTATGCATGTACGTATATAAATGTATGCATGTTTCTTGCGTAATATATGTATATATATATATATATATATATATATATATATATGTGTGTGTGTGTGTGTGTGTGTGTGTGTGTATTGATATACATATATAATACTTTACAGAAGTACATAACATACGTGTAGACAGGGTGTTGCAGAATTCGACCGACAAATTCAGAGGGGTGATAGTAGGCATCAAGACGAGAAATAATCACATACGAATGTATGACCGGAAACGCAAATCTGATCAGCTAGAGGATAAACAAAGATGCAGAAATGAAAAGTCAGCATTTCAGAATCTTTGTTTATCCTCTAGTTGACCAGGTTATTAGGCCTATTCATTTAGTTGGAAAAACTTTGCTTATAGAAATTGCTTTTCGTCATGTGAAGATTAATCTTAGTTTAAATGACATTCAAAGTGTCGATTTCCGTACACTATTTCGTGCAGAATATTGTATACATAGACGTTCGTTATATAAGACTTTTCTGTGCATGTGTCATCAAATATTACTAGTGGAAAGCAAACACGGATAGTTTCGAACAGAATAGCGGCGTTGCGCCATTGTGGAGTTTACTGCTGTCATATGTATCAATTTTCGGAGAATAAAAGCCCATTATAAAGCTTACGTTTCGCTTCAACCGCAGAGAACTCTCCCTATCCGAGTCTTAGTTCACGCCAGTTCCTATAGTTTCAATTCCAGACCTATTATTCGGAAATAGTGACAACTATAGTAATATTACTTCTCCTTTACTGGTATTGTATGTCATGGGCATTGATTTTTCGGCATAAAAGACCGTATTTGAATGAATAAATTGTTTCCTCTAACGTCTACGCTGAGATATTTAGAGATAGTTAAGAAATCTGCCTACGTTGAAATGTCTGTTTTGGTGCAAAATTTCGAATTCTTTTTATTGCTCTATTTCAAAGGCCAATCTTTTAGGATGATAAAGCTGCTTTACTTTTAGTCGTATGATCATTAGATGAGATTTTATGGCCAATTTAATGAACTGAAAGCGATATTAAAAGACCGGAATTAGCATCTTTAAATGCTTTTTCTAGAAAAATAATTTTTCAGTTTCTTTTGTAAATAAGAAGGCTATTAATTTAAACAGTTTTCAATATATTTCAGTGAAATTTTCCAATAGTGTTTTATATATAAGTAACAATGTTTTGACTTAAAAGATAAGCTATATGCGTTAATTGAATCATTCTACAGGTATCTGTACATATAAAAAGATAATTTTTTAAAAATATCAGTGTTTTTTCTCACTTTTTGGTAAATTTCGGAGATTTTTGGACATATTGTAAAACTTTTACTTCAGGACACATATAAGTGTCCCAGTAGTATCTATATATCTGTACGTCAGAGGTAAACCATCAAAAGTGAATTTTCTTCGGTGAATTTCGCCATTTTTCAGGAGAGCTTTGTGATGGTTTACTTCTCATCAGGACTTACACATACGATAGTTTATAAGTCTATATTTCAACCACCATCTCCTTTTGCATATAGGATAGTTTTCCTCAAAGAAACTACATCCAAAAGGAGTCACAATAAAAATATTGAAAATGAAGGAAATTCACTTATGATGGTTTACCTCTGACGTGCAAATATATAAAACAGTTCCGTGACTGAGTGACAGATAACGCACAGACCAAACTGCTGGACCTAAAAGAACTGAAATTTTGCATGGCGATTTTTCTTATAGTGTAGGGGTGCACTAAGAAAGATTTTTGAAAAATTCTTCTTAGATTTTTTAATTTAAATTTTTAAGCTGCTTTGTAACTTTTTTTTTAATTTGCTTTTAAAATAATAATCTGAGGGTTATACAATTTATATCACGAGAAAGATCATAAAAATCCATTTAAACTGAAATCTTTACCTCCATTTTCTGATTTTTGGTGAATTTTTGAGGATCAATTTTTAGAATTTAATTTATTAAATGCCGATCACCAGATTTCTTTTCTTTATGTGATACTTCAAATTAATTTTGCGCCACGTGCATAACAACGAAGTAAATTGACAAAAAAAATTATTTAAATACGGTAAAAGATTAAATTTAACCACTAGACTAACTGAGATGGAAGTTTTTAAAGAATTTAATTCAAATTAGTATGTTTTAAGGATATTAAATTGAACCTATGTATAAAACTGCAATTTCCCCTCAAAGTATGCTTCGCCATGACGATAAATAAATCTAAAGGCCAAACTTTGAAATACGCTGGCGTAGATTTAAGAGAAGATTATTTCTCGCACAGTCATTTTTACGTAGCTTTCTCATGCGCAAGTTCGCGGACGAACCTGGTAATATAAGTTCGGCCCAATGAAGAAACAAAAATATTGTTTATATGGAAATTCTCTAAAAAGCAATTTCATAATTTTTTCATTGTAATTATCCTAAACTGTACTCCGTAGCGAAGCACGGGTATTCAGCTAGTATAGTATAAATGAAATTAAAATATATTCAGTTGAATGGAGTATAGGGTCTCTGTCGTAAGCCCTCAATTGTACTAAAAAATTATAAAGAATTCCCTCTATTTTGAAATATTATGAAATTTTTACCGAAATTATATTTGCTTTTATAATTTTATATCACAACTGAACTAAAAATATATGTACCTAATCAGTACTGAATATTTTTGAAAAAAAAAAGTGTTCCGAACGTAGATGCCTTAAGATAATGATCATACAATGCCTAAATGTACAAAAGTGTTTAATAAGGTTGTATAGAATTATACTGTTTACTAAAACAAGTTCTGTTACCTATTGCTATTTTTTTATTTTTCGGGGCTGGGGGGAGACATGATTCCTATTAACCGCTTCCTTACGAGTTGGGATAGCATGTATATATATATATATATATATATATATATATATATATATATATATATATATATATATATATATATATATATATATATATATATAATATATATAATATATATATATAATATATATAATATATATAATATATATAATATACACACATACACACACACACACACACATATATATATATATATATATATATATATATATATATATATATATATATATATATATATTCAGTTGGTTCTCTGTTTAACGACGCTCTACTTAACGACGATCTCTATTTAAAGACGATATTTCCCGGTCCTGGTCCCTCCGACGTAAAAAAATTCTATTTTAAGACGATTTTGTTTCTATTTAACGACGATTTTTTCTTACATGATAAAGTTTTTCTTCAACATTTTATCTACTAGAGGGTTACTTTCTGTGGGGGAGTTTGGTTTCAAAAACAGACCCGGAATTTCCTTTATATTTGTTGCAATCATAGACTTGTTGCAGTGGAAAAAACCGGGGGAGGGGGGGGGATTACTGTTTCTCGGAAGATCGAACATTCTTCCCTGGTGGATCGAATTTCTTAGTGCGGGTGTGGAATCACTCTATTGTACCTACCATGTTGTCATGTGATTTACGAACTGTCCAAAAGCTCCCCTCTCTCACTCCTTCTGGGAAGCATGTGTTCATGTTTAGAGAATTGAGGCAGTGTAAGGCAAAGTGGTGTAAATCACATTTTCAACTTTTTTTATTTGAGGGCAAATATGTAATCTCCATGTTCAATTTATAGTGGAATTGCAAATAATTATTGTTTGCAATATTATAGTAATTATTATGAATAATAATTTGTTCAATTTATAATGGAATTTTTGTCGCTTTTGACTTACACCACTTTACTTACTGACTTACACCACTTTGCTTTTCACCGCCTCAATTCATGGTTGGGTGTAGGAGCTCATTCCAGTACGAATACGAGGTGACCAGAGCAAAATGGCATCAAAGCGAAAGCATCTTACGCTACACGAAAATAGGAAAATTATTGAAAACTGGGAAGAAAGTGTTGGAATAACAAAAGTCCAATTCGCAAGACAGTTTCAGCTACCCGAGTCTACTCTCAAAGGCATTTTAGCAAGCAAAGAGAAAATTCTTGAAGAAGCACAAAAATTTGGTTTGAGATCCAAATCCAAACGGCAGAAAATTCAATGTGGCCGATCAGAAGAGTTTAAGAAGGCAGTCCTGCAATGGTTTCATCAAGCAAGAGCATCTAACATTCCAATTTCCGGAGTGATATTTAAAGAAAATGCTATTATTCTGGCAGAAAAGTTTGGAATGCAAAATTTTCAGTCTTCGGCTGGTTGGCTAACAAAGTTCAAAGAAAGATACGGGCTTGTATTTAAAAGCATATCTGGCGAAAGTGGCTCCGTAGATGAAAAAATAGTGGACGAATGGAAAATAGTGCTGAAAGGGAAATTAGATGGATATGATGAGAAGAACATATTCAATGCAGATGAGACGGGCCTATTCTACAATATGGTGCCTAATAAAACCTTAACGTATATGGGCGAAAAGTGTTTTGGTGGAAAACACAGTAAGGAACGATTGACTATTTTACTGTGCATTAATTCGGATGGATCTGAGAAATTTCCACCACTAGTTATAGGCAAATCAAAGCAACCAAGGTGTTTTAAGAATATCACCAGGAAACCTTGTGAGTACCGCAATAACAATAAAGCGTGGATGACATCACAAATTTTTATTGACTGGATTAGAAAATTTGATGCAAAAATGCATCGAGAAAAGTGAAAAGTTTTACTTTTAATCGACCGATGCACTGCACATACTCCAAATATCCCTGGACTTACAAATTTGACTATCCATTTCTTACCAGCTAATTGCACTAGTAAGTTGTAGCCATTAGACCTGGGTATCATTCTCAGTGTGAAAGCATACTACAGAAAGTCTTTAATTAGGAAATTAATAAACAATTCGGCTGACAGTATAAAAATTAGAAAATTTACAATCTTGGAAGCAATGCACATGATAACATCAGCATGGAAAGAAGTTTCTTCATCCACAATAAAAAACTGCTTTTGAGTTGCTGGAATTCACAAATACCTTGTAATGGAACTGCAAAGTACGGATGTAGAAATCAACGAAGATGACATTACCCCTGAAGAATGGAGAAGTCTTGTTGTAGATGAGGATGTTTCAATTCAAGATTTCTACAATTGTGATAAATATGTTTTAACAACAGATTTCAGAAATGTAGAACAAATTTATTAAGATATTGTAAACGAAAACACAGTGTCAGACGAAGAAGGTGAAGTTGAAGACACGGAAAACGAGACACTGCCACCGTCTTACACAGATGCAATTTCTGCTCTAGATATTCTCCGACGCTATATTACATCGAAAATGGAAGGTGACTCATTTAACATTTTAGAAAATCTGGAAAAGAGAATAACGAAAACAAGGCGAATGAAGCAATCAACACTTTTTGAATTTTTTAAAACGTAATTTATTGTATTGTTTGTACTCTTTTTTTTCAATGTAATTTAAAATAACTTTTTGTGAATAAAATAATGATGATAATAAAAATATAACATTTTTAAACACGCCAATATATTAATAAATATATTGACAGTCCTAAACCTGTAAAGTGTGAAGGGAAATGTTATTTTTTCACAAATTCTGTTTAAGGACGATTTTTCACGGTCCCTTGAAAGTCGTTAAACAGAGAACCAACTGTATATATAATCCCCTTAATGGCTGTTCTAAAGAGGGAATCAGAAAAATAGGCCCCGAAAGCTAAAGGTTAACCCCGCATAACTAGGTCTCAATTGGGGCCCGAAAGGAATCTAATCAGAATATGCATATTAATAATAAAGTAATCACGGCAAATAGATTGCCTCTATTGCCTAGCAGCAGAGACCCAGCAAGTTGAAGAAGCTGACTTCAAAGAATAGCCCCAAAGAAGAGCCAGGCAAACTGAAGTATATACAAGTAATGAAGAGATCGATCACAGCGTAGGAAATATTTAATGGAAAAGACAGAGTGTCAGATTGGAGATGAGTTTATGTTCGATTATTTTAGAGTTGTGAGTTTCGGGTAGAAGTTACATTAGTCCAGCTGTATACGACATACTTGATCCTTCCTTAGTTGCAAAGTGAAGCCGAATTGTCAATAAATAATAATTTGTTATAGTGTGTAGTAATACTAATTTTTTTACCAATGAACCTGCACAGCACTTATGTCAGTTTAGTTACGACAAAGTAATTTTTTTAATAATCGCTTTTTCTAACTAGCAGCGTACGACAGAAACAAATAAACAAATACTTCTGAAGTAATGTGTGCATTAAAAAGTTCCAGGTTAAAAAGGTTAGTACAAATATTTCATGTAAAAATCAAAAATTTTCCTTAACTGAAAAAAACAATAGTTAAGTTGCAAGATTGGCTTCTTACATAATGAATAGCAGTAATTTACATAATGAATAGCATTAAGAGTGCAGACTCATATATTGAGAGTAGAAAAAAATTATTACAAAGTACAAAACCTTGTTTGTTTTTTTGGGCTTGTATCTAAGAGTTGTTTTCGTTTAAAAAGTCGCTGATGCGTGCTTTCTTTCAATCTGCTCATTAAAAGTAAAAGAACGAATTAAGGAGGGGGGTATGGATTATTTCTAAGAACTATTACCTGAAATAGTAATTTTTTCATTCTGGCATAATCTATATCTTGCAAAAATGATAAAAATTAATAAAGTAGTAGTTAAACTAATTGAAGAAGGTTTTTAATATTAGGAAGGATGAAAGCAGAAATTTATTTTTAAAGATTACTCTTAATAATAGGGAAAAAATGCATTTTAAACATTACTTCCACTCGCAAATGCCTATTCATATTTAATTTAGCAATATTATTAAAACTTTATGCTTTTGTGTTCAATTGGGTTAATTTTAAAGCTTTTCTTAAGCAGCAATTTTAAAGGGAACAGTGTTAACATTTGGGTGGTATTATAAACGTTTTCCTAAAAAAAGGGAAACAGAGGAGCTTCAAAGATTTTGGAAGATAAAACGCAAAGCATTAAATTGTATAAATGATAAACAGTAAATAAATTTTAAAAAGCGTGTTTCTATTAGTAACATCCTTAACATAAAATTATAATTCGAGTAAAAAAATTATAATACAAGGGTTTCAGTTCTGGATGACTTCATCTTAGTTCAAAGTTGCTGTCCCTCGTTTAGAGATCTAAAGAAACAGAAACCACACAAAAGGTTTACTCAATTTATCGAAAATGCGCGGCATTGCATGAATAAAGAATAAATATCCAAATTCACATCTTGATCATATAATTCTTTGAAATGCAATATCTATCTATCTTTTTTTAACCACAATCAGAACAACTCCTTATTTGAAAGAAAACCAGCCTTCCTTTCCTATTCTATTACTTTTTTGGAATTAAAAATAGTTTAAAACATAATACAAGGTAAGAAAAACATAATATCCGCTTCAATACTGCATATTCGTAATTTAATCTCCTGTTGTTAGGGACTCGTAGATAAAAAAGAACCTGATGCTATCAGTTTTGGAAAGAACTTTTAGAGGCGATCACGTTCCGTACGGATTAAGAAAGTATATTCACTGAAATGGAAATGTCATTTTCTTTTATACAGAACCTTTGCGTTTGGGAATATAATTATTTAGATTAGAGTTTAGATCAAAGTTCATTATATATATATATATATATATATATATATATATATATATATATATATATATATATATATATATATATATATATATATATATATATATATATATATATATATATATATATATACAGTGCTAGATTTCTAGAAATAGAGGTGCCGGAACGGTAACCTTCCGGGCGGTGTGGGGGAGTATTCCAAATTATTGATAAAGAGAGGTACCTAAAGAGAGGTACCGGCGCGCTCCGCCTAAAATCTAGCCTTGTATATATATATATATATATATATATATATATATATATATATATATATATATATATATATATATATATATATATATACTAGCTGAAAACCCGTACTTCGCTACGGAGTACATTCAAATTAAATACAAGGGGCAATTAAAGCCAAAAATATGTATAAATATATTTATAATAAATACAACGATCAATGTATGCAATTGATGAAAAAAAAATAAAAAAATATATTTATAAAAAAATCGTAACGGATATTTTATAAACAAAATAAAGTAGAAGAAAATATTCAAATTAAATCTAATAGAACATACTAAAGAATATAGTACAGTTAATATTGTACAGTTTGAGGAACATTTCTTTAACTGTATTTTAATATATTTTTGGATAAAGTCCAATCGTCTACCGCATTATTAAGAAAAGAAAAATATTTTTTTTGTCTATTTAGTTGTTATGCTAAATTTATTTAAAGTACCAGAAAAAGAAATACGTGATCAGCATTTAATAAATTAAATTCTAAAAATTAATCTTTAAAAATTCACCAAAAATCAGAAAATGGAGATAAAGATTCGAAAAATATTTCATTTTAAAGTAATTTTTATGATCTTTCTCGTGATATAAATTTTATAACCCTCAAATAATTATTTTAAATGCAAACTTAAAAAAAGTTACTAAAACAGCTTAAAAATTTAATTTAAAAAATCTAAGAAGAATTTTTCAAAAATCTTTCTTAGTGCACCCTTACACTATAAGAAGAATCGCCATGCAAAATTTCAGCCCTTTAGGTCCAGCGGTTTGGTCTGTGTGTTGTATGTCAGTCAGTGAGTCAGTTACGGAACTGTTTTATATATATATATATATATATATATATATATATATATATATATATATATATATATCGATTGTTCGTTCCCCGAATAATCGTTTTCCCGTATGTGTCGTTTACTTCAACCAGTCCCGAGGAGATAAAAGTTTCTTGGTATGTTCCCGTATTTATCATTCAGTTGAATGGGTCCCTTTAAAAAGGATAGATCAAGGTTTCACTGTGTGTATGTATATATATATATATATATATATATATATATATATATATATATATATATATATATATATATATATATATACAACCTTTGTCCAGAAAGTTCGGTGAATGACGTCATAGTGGTCACGGTCGTAAGAGTTTGCAACCGGCGCATACCGTGCCGAACAGGTGAAGACTGGTCTGAACCAGTTCCTGAGCGGTGGCGCTGTGAGTTAGCTTATCGTGTGGAAACAGTTCATTGCAGAGTGAAGGTGTTGTGCGCTCGGTCGAAATTCAAAATGGATCAGCGAACGAATATGCTGTTCTGTTTCAAATTGGAAAATCAGCAAAAGACACTCATGAAATGCTGCTAAAATTTTCCGAAGAACTTGCGGTAACTTTGAAAAGCTTGTATGAGTGGTTTAAACGTTTTCGATAAGTTCGGGACACCACTGAAGACTCCCCCCGAAGTGGTCGGCCTGCAACTGCACGCATCCTGGACAACGTACAAAAAATGAAGGAATTGCTGGCCAAGGATCGTCGTGTGACAGTGCGAATGATAGCGGAGGGAATTGGTCGTGAGATAGACCACCTCATACTGACCCTAGATTTGGGTAAACGCAAGCTTTGCCCCCGACTTGTGCCCCAGACTTTGACGCCGAAACAAATGCCAATTCGGATTGACGGCTGTGGAGACTTCATCGACATGGCGGATCGGAACCCAAATTTCTCGAAAACCATTGTCACGGATGACGAGACTTGGTGTCTGAAGTACGACCCCGGCGGTAAGCGTTAGAGTATGGAGTGGCGGAGTCCAAGATCGCCGAAAATCAAGAAGGGGCGAAGTGAAAAATCCCGCATCAAGCCAATGCTCGGGGTGTTGTTCGATTCCCGAGGGTCTCATCCATAAAGAATTCCTCCCTGAGGGCACCACGTAAAATTCCTCTAAGTACGTGGATATACTGAAACGTCTGCTGCAACGGATCAATCGGGTACGCCCCTAATACGCCAAGCAAAGCCACTGGACCCTGCTTCCCAACAATGCCCGGCCACATACTGTCTTTCTGGTGCAGCAGTTCCTGGCCAACAGGCGAGTTGTGTTCCTGAATCACCCACCCTACTCCCCAGACTTGTCTCCCCCGGACTTTATCTTGTTCCCCAAATTAAAATCAGCCCTGAAGGGTCACAGGTTTTCGGACATTTTGATCATCCAACGCAATGCTACGACCCAGCTGAAGGCCATCCTTAAAGACAACTACGCCAGGAGTTTCCAAGACTTGTACAGCCTTTCCCAGACGTGCATTACCGCTTACGGGGATTACTTCGAAGGACAGTAACAGCTGTTTCATCTAAGACAACAATCCATTGTAACTATAGACACATTCAACGAACTTTCTGGACAAAGTTGTATATCTATATACATAAAATAGTTCCGTAACTGACTCACTGACGTACAACGCACAGACCAAACCCCTGGACCTAAAGGGCTGAAATTTTGCATGGCGATTCGTCTTATGGTGTAGAGGTGCACTAAGAAAGATTTTTGAAAAATACTTCTTAGATTTTTTTAAATTAAATTTTTAAGCTGTTTTAGTAACTTTTTTTAAGTTTGCATTTAAAACAATAATTTGAGGGTTATGAAATTTATATCACGAGAAAGACCATGAAAATTCCTTTAAAATGAAATCTTTTTCGAATCTTTACCCTCCTTTTCTGATTTTTGGTGAATTTTTAAAGATTCATTTTTTAGAATTTAATTTATTAAATGATGATCACGTGATTTCTTTTTCTGGTAGTTTAAATAAATTTATTGTCACGTGCATAACAACTAAATAGACAAAAAATATTTTTTTCTTTCTAATGCAGCAGACAATTGGATAATATCAAAAAAATAAATATCCCTTACAGTTTTTTTTATAAATATATATATATATATATATATTACATCAATTGTATACATTGATCGTCGTATTTATTATAAATATATATATTTAATTATTTTGGCATTAATTGCATACATTGACCGTTGTATTTAATTTGAATGTACTCCGTAGCGAAGTGCGGGTTTTCAGCTAGTATATATATATATATATATATATATATATATATATATATATATATATATATATATATATATATATATATATATATATATATATATATATATATATATATACAGTGGAATCTTGATCTATCATTTTTCAAAAAATCGACTTAACGATAAATGCGGAAAAACAATAGATGCGGAAACGTAGCAAAGAAATATGATCGTCCGGACTGAGTAAAATAAACGACCCATACGGGAAAACGATGATTAGGAGAATGATCGATCGAGATTCCACTGTATATATATTTACACACACACAGACATATATTATACATATACATAAAACATTAAAAAATATGTGATATGATATTGTTAAATAAGGTGCCAAACAGTGGTGAAACAGAAACTCTGTCAGTAAGAAGGCTATAGTTACATTGCTTCCATTTGCTTCTACTTATATGTGTGTGACTGGGTTTTCAATATTTAACTTTAAAAACCAAACACTGTAGATCCCGTTCTAACAAATCCTCGTGTAGCAAAAAGTTGACCGTAGCACTTCAAACCAAACCAATTAAAAGCTAAGCAGCTATCAACCCGGAAAAAGATGTTACGAGAGTAGCACTCTCAAATATTTCCCCAAATATTGAACAAAAGTTATTTGAGGTTCATGTACCCTTTCCTCATCAATTTTTAACTATTTTAGTTTAATATAAATAAATGAAGCATATTGTTTTCATCATTTTCATGTGAAGCTTGTAATTTTGAAATCCTAATCTTTAGTAATTTTTACCCAAAGGAAAAACAAAATTAAATATGAAGTCTTAGTCACATAAGATTTGTCAAAAAGAAGTGCAGAAGGTAAGCAACACAACTTTATTTTATTGTTATGATGCAAAGCATATATGTACCCAAATTCTAGAGTTCATTGATTTTTAAAATAGTTAGTTCAAATTTGATTAATTTTGAATCTATTTTTCATGAACATTTTCCTAATTTTGTCCAAAAAAATTTGCTAATACAAAATATATTGTTGGGCTCGAGTGATTTTATATTTAAAGAAAGTGCAGAGAGAAAAATAAAGTTGTTCGGTAAACTCACTTTGCGGTTGAAATCCACCGCACAGGGGAATTCGCTTTCGGTGAGTCGAAAAACCCACGTTGGAAAGTGGGTCCTACAACCCACTTCCAAAATAGAGTACATTTACCTGCCTTTTTGAGTTTAGAAATTCTTATTATTAAAGCGAGGTTATTAAAGCGAGTTGTATATTCAGCCTATATATATATATATATATATATATATATATATATATATATATATATATATATACACTCACACACACATATATAGCAGTGGGTTCATCTGCCACTGCTTTACGATGCTCTATAACTGATATATACTCGTGAATTACACAAGGACATTTTGGCAGACAAGAGACCAAGGAAATACCTGCTTTTTACAAGAAGAAATTTCTTTACACTGATATATGACAGGTAGGAAAAATAATAGAGAAACAATCAATGAACAGATCATGGTAATTATTCTTTATCAAAAGTACATTAAAACTTGACATGTTTTTCCCCAACTTGATCTATAGCTGTGCATATCGTATTCCGATATCTTAACATCAAACCATTAAACTTACCTAACTAAAGGATTACACATGCGGCAATTTCCTGCTTTTTTCCGTATGTCTTAAGACTTTCACAGGAGAACAGTTCCACTAACGACGTAAAGGCTATTTCCACTACCAATTACTCCCTCGATAGCTAGGGCTTAAATCTGCCAGACAATGATAACCAACTCAGACAAGATAGGCGATTATTGAGAGGCTACGGAAATTTGGAGAATTACCCGGATTGCACACGGGTTTACGATTAAAAAATCCTGTTACGCATGTAAGGAACACGCATTAAGCAAACAAGGACCTCAACCGAAGAACATCAATCAATCATAATACCCGCAACTCTTTGAAGCAGCCGGCTTCGTCCAGAATTCTTTTTTTTTTTCGGGGGAAAAATTAGATTTTAAGGGTCAAATAAAACTTATCACGCGAAATACGTAGGTTTTTGTTTTTAAGACATATTCAATTGTAAATAATAACGAAAAGCGGCAGAGCATAAAATGACCGGTTTTGGGATGGTATCGAATTTCAGAGAGGCGCCCTGTAATTTAGACCCACTGTCTAGTCTTACTTTCGCAGTAAGTCAGGTACCGTCTGGAGGCCTTTAATTTGAAAAGGGGAAAAAATATATATCAGAGTCGGGGCTCTTTGAGGGGAACGCCGGTGTCTTTTTGCCTCGTGTTATGAGGGTTCTTTATTCTGGATTTTGTTTTAATTTTTTTGAACCGGGAAAAAATAAGTGTTACTAATTTATTTCGTATTTTTAGATCAGCGAACCTTGGTGGCCTAACGCTTTTAAAAAGCTGCAATATACGGAAGTAAGATATATAAAATGACATTACAAATATATTTATTTAATTTAGGATTGTATACGTTGATTATTGTTTATATATAATAAATTTAGATAAATGTATGGACCAGTGATTAGCAAACTGGAGCGCCGCGGTGGTTTAGTGAGTTGTGAGATCGGTCAGGGGTGCCGCGAGATTTTTTAGGGGATAAAAACATATAAGTAGGGGCCCCTTAAAATAAATATTATGTTGAATAAATTACTCTTACGCCCGACATATTGTGGCACAAATCGATGCCCTCGGTCTTAGGGATCAATTAGCCGCTCTCATGCCCAAAACTGTTAGGCCTGGTATCAAACATTTGTGCTCTAAGCATCAACCAAAAGTCTTACAATAATAAAACAAAACTCTTTTTAGTGATTTCTATTGTAGTCCTATAGAGTTATAATACTAGCTTAATACCCGTGCTTCGCTACGGAGAACATTTTAGGATAATTACAATAAAAAATAATGAAATTGCTTTTTAGAGAATTAAATTCTTAACTAATTTGAATTAAATTCTTTAAAAACTTCCATCTCAATTAGGCTAGTGGTTCAATTTTATCTTTTACTGTATTTTAATATTTTTTTCGTCAATTTATTTCGTTCTTATGCACGTGACGCAAAATTAATTTAAAGTATCACAAAAAGAAAAGAAATCTCGTGATCAGCATTTAATAAATTAAATTCTAAAAAAGTTACAAAAACAGCTTAAAAGTTTAATTAAAAAATTCTAAGAAGAATGTTTCAACAATCTTTCTTAGTGCACCCCTACACTATAAGAAGAATCGCTATGCAAAATTTCAGCCCTTTAGGTCCAGCGGTTTGGTCTGCGCGTTATCTGTCAGTCAGTCAGTCAGTCAATCAGTCAGTTACGGAACTGTTTTATATATATAGATTACCAAAAAAAGTTATTTCTCATTCTAGCCTACCTTCCAATTCTACCAGTTAGTTCAGATTATGGCAGCCCATAGTCGACATTTTGGGAGACCATTTAAGGGAAATTGGATTTTAAGGGTAATAAATTTAAGGGAACAGTGGACATTTTATTTTAAATTTTTTATTATAGAGATATCAAATTTTCTGCATAAATATATTTCACCATAATTGTACAGAATACCTTGAAAAAAATTTCCAATATTCTTAAAATTTTAATTTTTTTAAATTTAAAATTTATAAACAAAATTTTAAAATGCTCCTTGCAATTTAATATTTGAGATATATCCTCGATTTTGCATTCTAATCACTTAAAACTGTATTTCAAACAAATCAGGATATCAATTATTTAATCTCTTGAAAAGTTAATTTTTGAGAGATTTTTTTTCCTGAATTTCATCCCGATTTTCATCAAAATTTTGCCTTTTAATAAGTTATAAATCTAATTTAATTACCCAAATAAAGTCGAATTGTGAAATGCTTACCCACTTTCTTTGTAAACAGTATCAGGATTCTTCCTTATCAGTTTCAGGAATTTTGAACAAAAATTAAGTCGCATGGAACATTTAAAATATCTAAAAACCTTGAAAAATCTGATTTGAGAAAAACCGATTTAAAGTTTATTACTACACTTACCTTTATTACTTACTTCGTAGAAACTTCATAAATTATTTTTTACTTGAAAAAAAACATTTTGGTACTATTATTCTACAGAAATATTTATATATTTTTTACAATAACACAATTAATATTACAATAAAAAAGATTTGTTCAAAAAAAGGTCCACGGCCCCCTTAAGTTTTTTTAATGCTAAGGCCATTAACTTTAAAGTTTACTAACCTTTACCTTACGGGGTGGGATAGCATGTACCCCAAAAATACGGTCCCAAGAATGAATATATATATATATATATATATATATATATATATATATATATATATATATACAGTCGAACTTCCATATATCGAAGTAGCAAAATGCCGGAAAAAAATTCGATATATAGAAATTTCGATATATATCTTATATCGAATCGAATATATATCTTATATTCGATATATATCTTATATCGATCTCGGATCGAATTGATCTTAGTTTTTTATCATAATTCTCATAAAACATTAAAATTAAAGCTAATTTTTGCATGAAAGATTTATTGAGTACTATATTACCTTTTAAAAAAACAATAATCCAGACAGTGGTTACAGTGATCACAGCTACATTCTTTTAAAAAAACTACGAATATCTTGCTGAACAGGCAGTTTTGTGGAAAGTTCATCAAAGAAATGTTCGCATTTATTCAGTCCACTAAAAAACTTCATCAGGGACATTTTCCGGAAATTGAAGTCCACGACGTATTGTTTCAAACGTCAAAAATTGGGAGATTTTATTCTAAAGTGGAATAAGATCTCCCGATATGTCATGAAAAAAATTTCGATATATAGAGATTTTTTCAATATATAGAGATTTTTTTGATATATAGAAACAGTTTTTCTATGTAATAAACATGGAGATTTGCTAAGAGTTTGATATATAGAAAATTTCGATATGGGGAAGTTCGATATATGGAGGTTCGACTGTATATATCTATATATATATATATATAAACCCCCTTAATGGCAGTTTTTACAAAGAGGGTATGAAATTTCTCGTTCTAAAGAGGGAATCGGAAAAATGGGCCCCGTACGCTAGAGGTTAAAGAAACAATAATGTAAAGTGTAAATAACTCGGCTCGAAATTATAAGTATGAATAGCTCTATGGCGTTTCGTTGCGACCTTCGGTGTTAAGGCTGCTGTGTATTTACCTTATTGGATTCGCTCACCTCAGTGTTGATCTATGGAGAAAATGTGTTGAAGGATCGCCAACTTAGTTTATAAGATTTTTTTAAAATTGTACTCCGTAATAGAAAAATAAATTTTACATCTTGCGGTATTTTTCGTTTTAAAAAAATGCAAATAATATTTTTAAATTTAAATTATTCGGGGAAAATCTGGTCTAGTGTGTTTAGACAATGTATATTGTATTCACAAAACTAAATTACATAAAATTCTTGTGTTTTAAATGTTCTATTTGACATCCCTTATTCTGAAATATCTTTCGACACCGCAATTTCCAGGATAATAATGCCTTTTGAAGTGTCAGAAGAGGTATTCTATCCCATTCCTCCTGAACAGCTTTCCAGAGTCCTGCAAGGGTTTTGGGACGACGTTTGGATAATGCAGATTTTAACAGTCCGAAAGCACAAAAATCCATAGGTGATACATCGGGAGATTTAGTAGGGATATCAGTAAAGGGTATGGCCTTGATATTTCTTTTAGGAAATTTACAGTGGATTTTGATGTGTGACTGCTAGCTTTGTCCTGATGGAGTCTCACAGATTGATGGCACTGTGGGTAAAGCGATGGTATTTCATTCAGAAAAATTGGCGATAAAATATGTTTCTGATAGTATTTGGAGTTAATCTTGCCATTTTTTTCCACTCTCTTTATTTTTAACTTGCCATTATAAGAAAAACCAGCAACAATCATGAATCCCTTAGAAAAACTTTCTTTCGATTCTTTGAACCATGTACTTAATTTTTTTTCTCCCCTTTTATGATAATAAGTGGCTCATTTTTTTTGCAATCATTTAAATACACCCATGATTCATCTATTGTGACAATTGTTTTCCATTTTTCTTTGGATAAGTGTTTCTCATAAAGAATTCTGCAGTGTGTCCTGTGTTCAGCGATATGATTTGGAAGAAGACGATTCACATTGCGTTTTTTCGCTTTCTTAAGATTTAAATCAACGTTTATCATTTTGTTTACAGTGGACACCAAGCATTTTAATGATTTTGCAACTGTCCTTTGACTAGGAGGATTTTCTTTTAACATAAAACAACGCACCTTTGCAATAGTCGAAGATGTCCGTTTTTTCCTTGGATACTTGTTTGAAATTTTTGTCCCACTTGAGGCTCCAATTTGACGCTCTTTTCCTTTCTTGTTGACGATATTACCTATCGACGCTTTAGATATCACAAAACCATGACTCTCACATCGTTTTTGGATAACGGAGTATGCTTATTTCTAATCGGAAAGAGCATAAATGTAGCCTTCGAACCACTGCTTTGTTAAAAACGCCATTTTGAATAAAAACAAAACTTTCAAGCCGCAGACGATAATTTTGACTTTTAAAAACATAGTACAATTGCAATTATTTCTTTTGCAGCCAACGATTTTTTATTACCGCTTACCAAAATCGTCTAAAAAATGTGCGAACAGCCTCTGTATTCCAAATAAGCAATAACTTATTGTATGCTTTTAGCCCGGACACCCTGTATGTATTTATTAACTTATGATTAGGAAAATACTGAAGGGAGAATTTCCCCGATAGCTTGACATGGAGTCAGAAGATCTGCAAACTGGTGCGTTGCCTTAAGTGTTACGGTTAATAAATGATTGCAATACCTTTCAAAATAGCCGAGAAAAACGTAAATGAACGAGAGAAAAATTCGTCTATTCTGTAACTTGAAATAAACTACATGCAATTACTTTCGCCAATAAACGATTTTATGATAATGATCATTCGACGTCTTTAATCAAGTTGGAGACCCCAAGACCTGGAAACTTGTTATTTCAAAATGTTGCATTTAAATACGTGGTACAATATGGGTGATATTCCATTCTGAGACCTTTTTTATAAGCAAAAGTTCCCTGAGGGGTGACACTGATAATGATCTGTGTTTAGCCCGTTATCATATTATCAAAGTAAAAACGAATAAACTACCTGATTATATAATTAAGTGAGGTTTGGGGGTTGAATTTTTCTTACGATTATAATTTGGTTTTTCTATAAGCAGTCATAATTGACTTCGGAGAAGAACGAAGAATAACCTAGGGCGTAACGAGTAATAAGCAAAGCTTTGGAACAAAATTCTGTTTGCTTCGAAACAATTTTTCTAGATAGTGCATAAAAGTTTATAACAAGAATTTTCTTCCAACAGAATGGTTAATTTTTATTTATTTGCTGGCTGAATACCCGTACTTCGCTACGGAGTACATTCAAATTAAATACAACGATCAATGTATGCAATTTATGTAAAAAAACTAAAAAATATATTTATAAAAAATCGTAAGGGATATTTTTATATCCAAAATAATGTAGAAGAAAATATTCAAATTAAATCTATTAGAAAATACTAAAGAATATAGTACAGTTTGAGGAACATATATTTTACTGTATTTTAATATTTTTTTGGATAATGTCCAATCGTCTGCCGCATTAGCAAGAAAAATTTTTTTTTGTCTACTTCGTTGTTATGCACGTGACACTAAATTAGTTTAAAGTATCACAAAAAGAAAAGGAACCACGTGATCAGCATTTAATAAATTAGATTCTAGAAATTAATATTTAAAAAATTCACCAAAAATCAGAAAATGGAGTTAAAGATTCGAAAAATATTTCATTTTAAATGAATTTTTATGATCTTTCTCGTGTTATAAATTTTATAACCCTCAAATTATTATTTTAAATGCAAACTTAAAAAAAGTTACTAAACAGCTTAAAAATTTAATTAAAAAAATCTAAGAAGAATTTTTCAAAAATCTTTCTTAGTGCACTCCTACACTATAAGAAGAATCGCCATGCAAAATTTCAGTCCTTTATGTCCAGCCGTTTGGTCTGTGCGTTATATGTCAGTCAGTCAGTCAGTCAATCAGTCAGTCAGTTACGGAACTGTTTTATGTATATATATTGTTGCAGGAGATATACAGTTTTATGGAAGCACAGTACCGAGGGTATTTCAAAGTTTTGTTATAAACATTGCTTGTTTTGTTTTAAAAAACTTTAAATTTCATAATTTTTTTTTACTTGAAAATTTACTATATATCGAAAATTCAATCAATAGGAAAAAATTTATACATTATTTTCATTTCATTTTTCCCCTAAAACTTACCAAATTCTAAGAAACGTCTGAAAGGCCCAAAGGTTAACGTAAATGCCAAATTTTACATTAAGGGGGGAGATAACCTTTGCACTCGCACAAATACACTGATTTTACTACCAAGCTTAATGTGTTGTCAAACAGTTAATTTTTAATTAATTTAAACCAATTTTTTAGGGTGAATTGTACAAAGCTTTATCTATTAGAAAACAAAATCAGAAATGTTGGGAGATTCTTAGAAATTATTTTATGTAAAAAGAAATTAATCTTTTATGAATAATGATTCTTAGGTCAGTGCATTGCGCGCAGATTTTTCTAAACACTACAAGAGATATATATTAAATAATCTGTATATATTCTATCCATATGTTATACTTTAATATACTCCTAAAATAATTGCCATATTTCACATAAAAATATTTTTCAGCCAAATGTATTGTAATGTACAAGAAATATCATAAGATTTTTTCACAAAAATTGCTGAAAAAAAAACTAGTAATATGTACTTATCTAAATTTAGGTAGAAATTGTATAAACATACTAGATACTTGTATACAAAATTTTAGCAATTTGGGATCATTAGTATTGAAGAAATAGTGCGCACAAGTTTGAAAATAACAGTTTTTAGAAAAAGCCAATTAAAGTTTCTATAAATTTCTTTACTATTAGCTTTATACGTTTGGCCGTAAAATCGGATCTAATTGTAGTATCGACTTCTTTTTTTTTTTGGGGGGGGGAAGATTTCTTTGGGGGGGGGGTTCATTCCATTCTTCAAAATTAAATAATAATAAAAAAATTGAGGTTTTTGAAAGTTTTAAGGAGATCTCCCCCCCCCCCTTAATAAAATCTCTTTCAATGTAAAGTAATGGTTAAGGGCCGTAAGGATGTACCCTCAATACAGATTGATAAAAACATCGGCATTGAATAAATCACACTATATGGCATTATATAAGTTCCTGCCATACGAAACAATAAAGGATATCATTTCATCAACAATTTTTAAAAATCAAGTTGCAACTACCACTGGTGACCCTGGAGTTGGGTCACCAAACCTCGACGCTGTATTCTACCTACTGAACTGCCTCGGTGATGGGAGAGAAAGAATTCTTTAATGACTTCAAGTCTTTCTACCCTTCTTAAAGATAACTACGACTAAGTATTCTGGTATGTAAGCGATTAATTATTTATCAGTTTTTTTCCCATGGTACATATTTGCAATGTTAGCCTTAAAATCCAAAATCCAAAACTGATTTTAAGAAGTTGGGTATTTTTTTTTTACTTTCCTACACAAAATTCACGAGAGCAACACTACCGAAAAATTAAATTTTTCCAATAAAGTGGTAAAACAAAAAAATTAAATTTTTATTTCAATTAGCCATCAATTTACGGTCCATTCCATGGCTTCTGGTTATTTGCCTGTGTTTTCGAATTGGATAATTTTCTTTTTATGTGATTTTCAAGATAGCTACAACTTTCCCAATTGAAGGGGTCGTGACTTTCAGAGACTTTTTCTTCGTTCAATAATGTCGGTACTGTTGATTAGGACACTTCATCGAACTATTTTTCTCAAGTTATCTTAGCTTGCTTCTTTTTCATGTGAAAATTTTCAGTTTAAAGTTTTATATATTTCCTTCCTTACATAGGAAAGTGTCGTGTTTTTTTCTTTGTAGAATAACAGGAAGAACATAAAGAATAACAGGTTCTTTGACCAAAGTTTACCTAAATTAATTTATGGTAATTTAGGTAAACTTTACCATAATATATATATATATATATATATATATATATATATATATATATATATATATATATATATATATCGAGTTGTAAACACGTACAGTTCAATCTCGAAGGGGGCAGGGGTGATCCGAGTGAATCAAGCCCTTCAATAACTTAATTAATCTTTATTTCCATCTTAAAGGCCTTCAGCTCCATTTACTCGATGCTACCATTTTGCTATTCATCCCACCTCGTGACATACGTCTCTCCTGTATCGTTTACTCCATCGGTCTCCTTTGTTCTTTGCTTCGGACGCTCAGAAAGAGAAGCCAATGACGTAAGCAAGATCTGATGCAATTCTAACTCATTACTGCGAGAGATATTAAATTGAAAGATGGGTAAGGGCTGCCATCTGTCGACTTTTATACTCTCTATCTTGTCCATTCCTCATATTTAACTAATATTTCAGATTATTCACTTAGTTTTAAGGTAGTTTATTTTTATGGCAGGATATATATATATATATATATATATATATATAGTATATTTGGGACCATAAGACGCATCTTTTTACATAAAAATCGACTAAAAATAGGGGTGAGTTTTAGGGTCCGAAGGTAACATTAAAATGAAATGAATATGTTATTATATATATATATATATATATATTAAGTGCATTATTTTCCCGATGGTCCAAACCCCGCTTTGGCGGGTAACTGCCTATTCCGCATATTCAATTTTTGTGCATCTGAAAGAACCAGTGAAATGTTAGCGGGAAAAAAAAACGTTACTATAAGAACGTGACAGTAAATTTGCAGATCTGAACTAATTATTGTACAGATAAATTAGCACCTTTAGCCACTTAGTTGTCCTCCCCTCATTTTTGGATCTCTCCCCTTTCCAGCTATTCAATTTTTGCGCATATGAAAGACGTGAACAAAAAACATTAGTAAGTAAATTAACAAGAGAACAACCGCCGTGGGCGGATCATTCCCCTTCCCATGTATCCAATTTTTTGCGCATATGATCCATCTCAGAGGATAGAAGAATAATGGTAATAATTGTTTCACACTCTGTCGCTGAAATCAGCCCACTCGGTATGAATTTAAAGGGAAAATATTCTAATATCATTTATAATATACAAAAAGTGATTGCAGCAGATAATAGAGCCTTCATATTTGCTGCTTCAGCTATTAAGCATTTTTGGGACTTTTACAACATCGGAGAGAAAAACACACCAGTTATTTACGTAAGTGACGTTGTGGAAAAAAATATATTGCTCTAAGTAAAATATTTCACCGCTCTTTTTTAATATTTTTCTCACCATTCAATTAGCTACATTATCTATCCGTATTTACGGCATTTACGAAGACTTTTCTCAGTTTTTTTCCCCGTAATGAAACGCTATAAACAATTTTTTTTTATGGAAATGAAAACAAAACTTACATATTCGGCGAGCGAAAAAAAAAAAAATTTGAATTTTGAAGAATTTCATCCGCGCTCTGCATATCCGAGCATGCATAATAATATTTTCTACGAACAAGTAAAAAAAAAATACATAAATAATAAAAAATAAAAAAAGACAAATTCGGCGACGCAAACCGGCGTGAATCGTACACGAAAAAGGCACGAACACATTCAGTACAGAACACACTCTGTGCACGCCTCACGCTTCCAAATGTGCCCCCGAGCACCGAAGAGTTGAAATTCGAAGTTCTCTCTCTCTCTCTCTCTCTCCTTTCTTTCTATTTTCTATTTTTTTTTCTTTCGTTTATTTAGCTCGCTTTCAGAAGGAAGGAGCAGTACATAGAAGAGTTTTGTGTTTTTTGGTGTTATTCTTTACTTCCTCGCATTTATTTGGATGCGAAGTTTTCTCTGTTCTATTCATCTAAGTGTAAAAGCATCCATTAGATAGATAGGGTTGCGATGCTTTTCATTCTCAGAGGGGTCATATATAGGGAATAAATACCAAAAAAAAAATAAAATCGCGGGCCCGATCGATTAGGGGCCTCCCGCTTCGAGAGTGACAGCGAATTCTTTTTCCGCCGCCAGCCGAAGTGTTGGAGGAGAGTCGGAGTTTTTCTCAGGAGTTCGTGATCCATTAACATGACATGTTGTATGCAGGTTTTGAAAGACTAATACACGCCTGTCTCGCGTTAGGGCACCTGACTAATATCTAGACGTCATATGTGTAGTATTGGGAGGGTTTGGAATAAGTGCAAGAGCGAACTGGAGGTTCACAAGAGAAATAAATGTAAGCACGCTGAAAGCTCAACAACAGGGATATTCATGAGAGCCACTCCCTCTTTCATTGAACCGAGAAGCATTTAGATCGGGGATTCCCAAACTTTTTATGTCTGCGGCACCCTTTGGAATGAGATTAGAGATTCCGGAAACACTCGTTAGAATTTTAGTTTTTTTTTTCAGTCTTTTAAACATTAAATTATAGTGGAAAATATTTCAGGAACATCTATATATTTAAGTTGCTAAGCCGATTCTTTGGGCAGTCCGTGAGAGAAAACTACCGCATCACTTTACAGGGTGGTCATAAAAAAACTTTGCCGATATATGGACCTCTAGCGGCCGTTCCATTCAACCTGTCGCGATGAGATTTCAGACAGAGTTATTCAAAGATATGAGCTTGGGATTCTGTGAATGGCAACAAACTGGCGCTGACGGTTACAGTTATAGGTACCATAGGTATAGCGTGATTCTAACTTTTAGGGGGCACGAATTGAATTCAGTTAGCGCCCTCTTCCGTGAATTGACTGCCTGGTGGTTCTTAAAATATGAAATATTATGTTTTTTTTTAAAATTAAATAACAATAGAATTGATGTTTGAGTAGTATTCAAAAGTTGTACAATGAGAAAACTATATATAATATAAATAAAATGAGAAAAAAGTATAGCATCGAATTTTCGTTATGGATCATATCATTGTAAAAACCTATGTTAAGGCTAAAGACATAATCGGAATCTTCAGTTTCACAGTTTGCAAAAGCGGGAAAAAAAAACCAACTTTCTTAAAAGTTTTCTACAATTTTCCGATTTTAACTGAACTTCTATTAACGTTTCAATTTAATTCAAGTTAAGTTGGGGGAACACGTGCCCCCCATCCCCCCCCCCCCCCGACGTTACGTCTATGATAGGTACAGAAACTCGAACTTTTCGAATAGCAACGACCACCTTTTTCCCGTCGAAAAATGCGAAAACCCTAAATAGCGTTGGAACGGTACGTGTATCACAAGAAACGGACGCGTTATGCACGCACAAAAAGCAGCTCTCCGAACGGCCTACAAAAACACGATCGGGGCCGCACGGAAGAAATTTGCATATGACAGAGGCAAGACACCAATCACTGATGACAACACAGATCGGACAAAAGAAAACTTTTATTTGGATTACACATTTTCCACAGGGGTGCCATCGTCGAGTTTTTGTTGGCCGTTCTCACAGCTGTTTTTTGTGAGTGCATAAGGCATCCGTTTTTTTGTGATACGCGTACCGTTCCAACGCTATTTAGGATTTTTGAATGCGCAGAGCCTTTTGCAATGGGAAAAGGTGGGCGTTGCCATTCGAAAATTTCGAATTTCTGTACCTATAACCGTAACCGCGAGTGCCGCTTTGCTGCCTTTCACAGAATCCTGAGCTCATACCTCTGAATAACTATATCTAAATCTCATCTTGATCGGTCGAAAGGAACGGACGCTAGAGGTCCAGATATCGGAAAAGTTTTTATATGACCACCCTGTTCTTCATTTTGGTTTTTGTAGACACATTTTCTATTTATTAGCGATAATTTACAATTTAAAAAATTGCTTTCTGCGCATGCTCAGTGACATGGTTAAATCTGGCTTTAGATACTCACTAAGCACGAGGCCGCATAAACACATTAATTTGTTTCTGTGCATGCTCAGTGAGATTTTTAAATCTGGGTTTAGATACTTGTTAAGCACGAAACCATATAAACGCGTTAATTTGTTTAAACCGAGGAATCTTTGTCATTGAATGAAGAGCCATATTTCTTTTTATGAGCTTCAATAGTAATTTTTTTGTGCATTTCTCTCTTCTTAATATTATATTGTTGTTACATATGGCTATATTTTGGAACTGAATCCATATAAAAACAGGCAACCCAATACATCATATCGGGAACAAAGCAAAATAAAGGAACAAACAGACAGCAGCAAACAAACAAGGATGAAGGAGAGGTAGTGTTCAATCATATAGAGTTCATAAAAGTCCTGGCATCCCAGTACAGTTTTCCAATGTCGCCACGTCTTTGAGACTCTTGATCGAATCCTGGGCACACAAGAAGATTTGCAGCATTCAGAATGCCCACTTTACAGATCTGGCACACGTTCGTTGGAAGGATACCTATCCTTTTCAAATGCTGCGCCATGCAGTCGTGACCAGTCTTTAATCTAAAGTTTGCCACAGCCTCTTTACGGGATCTCTTTCAAAAAAATTTCCAACAATCTTGGATACCGTCCCAGGATTTACCCTTTGACTTTGCTGCCTGATAAGATTTGAGCGTTTCCATAATTTCCCCACAAACGTATCTTTTAAGTGACTCTCGAGGAACAGGTTTGTTGTCTTGTTGTTCAAGAGTTCCTCTCTTAGCTAACGAATCAGTCTGTTCGTTGCTGTCGATACCCACACGCGAAGGGATCCGTTGGGAAACGATAGTTTTATAGTGAGTCCTGAGAACGTTCAGGGCTTGTTTCAGTTCTGAGATGGTCGGAGTTTCTGAGCAATGATTTATGGTGACAGCCTGAATGGCTGCCTTGGAGTAAACCAGAATGACTGCCTTAGAAAAACAATTGATCTTTGATTTGACATTGTCAAGTGCCAGAGAAATAGCAAATATATCGGCATCAAAATTCGACTTCTAGTTTCTCACAGGTGCGTACTGGGAAAACACCGCTTATATACACCGGCTCTGGCATTATCTTGTATCTTAGAGCCATCGGTGTAAACTCTCATCCATCCGGGTTCAGGGTATTGTTCATTTAGGTTTGTATCGGGAATGTCTTTCTTACCCAAGTCATTAATTTCTAGCTGGTTATCAATGTCCATATATTCAAGGGGTTTTACCAAAATCTTTTTTACTATCCATTGGTTTATTGGCATCAAGTTCTTGGAGTAGTTCATTGAAGACTTCTATAGGAGAAATTTGTGTTTTTAAGGAGCTTGGTTTACATTCATTTATCCATTGCGCTCTCTGCGAGGCTTTCGTTTTAATAAATGTACCTACTGCCTGTTTCTTAATTTCTGTAACAATTGGAGGGTTTGAAGTATAGCTTCGCATAGCCGCAGTCGGGGTAGTCCTGACCGCTCCAATAATAATCGGAAAATCTTTGTTCTGGGCTCTCTCCAAAGACTCCATCCTCCCTTCCGTGATAGAAATTAAATCTTCTCTACCGTATTTAATAATGGATTTAACATAAGTGTTATAGGTTTTATTTAGAGTACACTGTGTGCTACCCCATTTGGCACCAGCGAGTCTTTTAACGATTGAGATTCTGTTCTCTACTTTATCATTAATCACTTTCACATGGTTGGCAAAATTTAATTTATTTTCCAACACTAAACCTAGACAGGTAGTACTTGTGCTCTTTCGAAATATGGCATCATCTATTTTTAAGGTAAAGTCTGCATTTACCTGTCTTAAGGAGAAAAACTGATAAACCGTTTTGGCTTTATTTACAACCATATTATTCTAAGGACCAGGTTTGCAGGGCCTTCTTAATGTTATGATTTTCAACATTGGACAATGATGTGTTTGAGTATAATTTATGTATTAGTACATTTATTTCCTATTCAGCAGTCATGTTTTGACGGATACCAACTAGTGTTACATTTAAGTTCAAATAAATATCGACTCCATTGCTTATTTTTTGCATTTATTGAAAGATATTGAAAGATAACAAAAACTAGAATAGGATATATGCTGCCCACATGGTGTAGTGCTTAGCGTTCTGAGCTGCCACGCAGTGGTCTTGGGTTCAAATCCCGAATAAGACTTGGTCATTTCCGTATCATCCCCTTCATAGAGAACAATGCTGACTCGCTTATAGGGTGCTTCCATAGTAAAGTAGCCAGTAAGATAACGGTGAATAACAAAAAGTGAATGTCTCACGATAAAGTGTCTCCGCATTAGACACACACAAAGAAGAAAGAATAGGATATATTACTACAGTTTCAAAAATAGACATAGGATTCAATACAGTATGACACTAGAGGACTACGATGGAAATACCTAAAAAGAGGTTTTTTATTTTATTAATGTGAGATTTACGATGGACCGCAAATGTGTTAAGCCTAATAGTTATGAGATTGAGGGTAGCTCATTCATCCTCAGAAAGGATCGCATAAATTTGTGTCGCATTCTGTCGGCCATGAGAATCATTACTTTCCCTTAATATTTATTTTAAGTGGGTTCTACTAATATAATTTTGCTTATTCCAAAAAAATCTCTTGGCACCCTTGGCGGATCTCAAGACATCCTAAAGTGCCGTGCCATATCGTTTGAGAATCACTGATTTATATAAATGTTTATATATACACTAGCTGAAAAAGGGGATGTAGCGGCCTTGTGGTACAGCGCGCCGGTTTTCGGTGCTGAGGGTGCTCAGATCGAATCCTGGCGAAGCGCCACTAAAACGCCTCCGTTTGTGACGTCCCTTCATAGGGGGCAATGCTGGTCTGCCTATATGACGCCCCCATAATGAAATGGCCAGCAAAACTGCGGTGAATTGTAGGTGAATGTCTTCGCGACAAGTGCCTCCGCATTGAAGAAAGAAAAAAAAAACACTATCTGAAAACCCGTACTTCGCTGAGGAGTACATTCCAATTAAATACAACGGTCAATGTATGCAATTAATTCCCAAAATATTTATAACAACTACAACGATCAATGTACGCAATTGATGTAAAGAAAAAATGTATTTATAAAAAAATTGTAACAGATATTTTTATAGATAAAATAATGTAGAAGAAAATATTCAAATTAAATCTAATAGGACATACTAAAGAATATAGTACAGTTTGAGGAACATATCTTTTACTGTATTTTAATATTTTTTTGGATAATTTCCAATCGTCTGCCGCATTAGCTAGATAAAAAATATTTTTTTGTCTAGTTCGTTGTTATGCACGTGACGATAAATTAATTTAAAGTACCAGAAAAAGAAATCACGTGATCAGCATTTAATAAATTAAATTCTAAAATTTAATATTAAAAATTCACCAAAAATCAGAAAATGGAGGTAAAGATTCAAAAAGATTTCATTGTAAAGGAATTTTTATGATCTTTTTTGTGATATAAATTTTATAACCCTCAAATTATTATTTTAAATGAAAACTTAAAAAAAGTTACTAAAACAGCTTAAAAATTTTATTTTAAAAAATCAAAGAAGAATTTTTCAAAAATCTTTCTTAGTGCACCCCTACACTATAAGAAGAATCGCCATGCAAAATTTCAGCCCTTTATGTCCAGCGGTTTGATCTGTGCGTTGCATGTCAGTCAGTCAATCAATCAGTCAGTCAGTCAGTCAGTTACGGAACTGTTTTATATATATATAGATGAGAGCTACTTCAAGGTATTACGTTGTTATTATTATTATTTTGTTAACTACTTTAAAAAAAATCCCTTTGCCATTTGCCAAATCACAAGTTAAGTGCTTAAAAACCATTAAAAAGATATTCAGGTAGTCCCTTCTAACGAAACTACCACGGGTTATTAACGTAGGATTACTTATCGTTGTTTAACTCTTTTGTATGTATATATTTAACTGTATATATGTACGTATATATATATATATATATATATATATATATATATATATATATATATATGTGTGTGTGTGTGTGTGTGTGTGTGTGTGTGTGTCAGTCAGTCAAAATTTTGACGCATTTTGGTATTTTTCTGTTTAACTGTTTACTGCTTGCCAAAGTGACACAGACTGTCTTTGGCGCACTGCCAAAATTTTAACTCGCGTGGTATGGACGGACTTTTTTAGCGTCTGAAATTTTGCTTTACGGAGGACCGTTATGGAGGAACGTAATCCTACATTGAAATAAAAATTAACGATCAAGTACTAGCAATGTGTCTACCTATATTTTTTTGCAAATTTTACGTAAAAAATTAAAGCCGCATACATTATCAATAATAGGGGAACGTATAACACCTCTCCCTCTTTCATTAAACTTATGAAACGTTCAGATATAATCGCATTTAAATTTGAAAAATCTCTACAATGTAGTGGATTATTATTAGCTTCTATTCTTTCGTTGCCCAGTTTTTCTAAAACCAATCTGCTTTCTGCCGAAGTCTACAGACGCTTTATGTCTTATCTTGGACTTTGCGCTATAAAACCCCAACAAACCAACCAACCCAAGTCTACAGGAAAATTCTTAGTTAAAAAAAATGGAAGATAAATATAAAATAAAGATAAGATACTAACCACTTGAGTGCCAATACTTTACCTCTAATTTTAAGGAAACGCAATGCAACTTGAAAAGCCAGTATTAAGAAAATCCATAACCGCCATTTCATACTTCATTAAACCACATGAAACGTTCATATTAACGCCTTTATTTAAAGAGGTATTATGTGTGAAAGGTACAATGTAATAATTTTATTTTCTGTTGACAAAGTTAAGTTAGTTTCTCATAAACTGAAAGCTATAGGCAAAATTTTTTTAGTTTTTTTTTTTTATTTATAAAATATTTATTTTAAAAAGCCATATAATCAGCATAAAAAGTTCTTGCAATTTGGATACGAATACTTCACTTTTTTTTAACGGTAAAACTGCAAAAATCAACGCAGCTAGCAGTGTCTATGATCGTCAGACCTAAACATGTATTTTTAACTCAACTTTAAAATATTAGATTTTCTTAGTCGTGATCAAAGCGGATGATGTCAAGAGTTTTGAGAAAATAAATTGGAACTTAATTACTGCTTAAGAACTGCTGTGTACTAACCGTATAGGATTCGCTCACCTCAATGCTAACCTGTGGAAAAAATATGTGTCCAAGGATTTCCGACTTGGATTGAAAGATTTTTTTAATTGTACTCCATAATAGAGAAAGAAATTTAACACCTTGGGGTATTTTTCGTCTAAAAGAAAATGCAAATAATATTATAAATTTAAAGTATTCGGTAGGAGGGGGGATCTGGTCTAGTGTGTTTTAAACGGTCATAAATTCCTTTGATGGACGAAATTTATAAAAGGAATCCTGTTGTAAGGTGCATAAAAGTTCAGGCTATCTGAAAATACCATTTTTATTTGGTAATCAGCATTTATGTAGCTGGAAATAGTGGACACATATTCTCCAAAGGTTAACATTGAGGTGAGCGAATCCAATAGGGTCAGCACACAGCAGCTTTAAAATATTACTTAAAATAAAATGTTATAAATATTTTTAAAACAAACATACACACACATATGCACGAACTGAGAGAAAAAACTGTTAGGCCCAGTCCCAAAATGTGTTGTATTCCCACCTCATAAACTTTAAGGATATGTCTCCATCACTTTAGTATCTTTACTAGTCGCTTCTCCGAAACAAAAGAACATTACATAACCACTTTAATGAGACTAATTTCTTCATTTAATATTCCCTCCACCCAGACGTCAGGGACAAATCAAAGCTTTCAATAAGCCGTCGTAAAATCGAGGTCAAAACACAGTACAATGGTAAATATGACAGTGACTGATGTTGCACCCAAATGAATGCTCTCCGAAGTGATTTCGAAAGGGAAAGTGACATGAAAACAGGTGTTACATAAAAACTGGCAACATTTCGATTCAATATATTGTCTACTTTCGTATTAGACAATTTGTTGCATTTATATGGGACTCATCATAACTAAAGTAGTTGTGAAAAGACAACATAGTTTTAATCCTATATCTTTTAACGTAGGATTATGTTCCTCCATAACGGTCCTCCTGAAAGTAAAATTTCACACGCTAAAACCGTCCGTCTGTACCTCACGAGTTATAATTTTAACAGCGGGCCAAACCCAGTCTGTATCGCTTGCCAAGCAGTAAACAGTTAAACAGAAAAGTACCAAAATGCGTCAAAATTTTGACACACGTATATGTATATCTATACATACGTACATATATATATAGATACATACATATAAAACACATACATACAAGAGGTAAGTAACAAAAAGTAATCCTACGTTAGTAACCCACGGTAATTTCATTAGAAGAGACTACCTGAAATTTTTTATCTGAACTTTTTGCATAAGGGGTAAAGTAAAACGATTGCATCAAAGAATTGACCTTTACTATATCATTAAAAGTCTTCCTTATATATATATATATATATATATATATATATATATATATATATATATATATATATATATATATATATATATATATATATATATATATTTATTTATTTATTTGTTTGTTTGTTTATATATAGATAGGCTTCTCTAGCCGGCCATCCCTCAAAACGACCACAGTTTTCGGAACCATTACTGGCTGCCAGAACGTTTACTGTATATATATATATATTTATTTATTTATTTATTTATTTATTTGTTTGTTTATATATAGATAGGCTTCTCTAACCGGCCACCCCTCAAAACGACCACAGTTTTCGGAACCATTACTGGCTGCAAGAACTTTTACTGTATGTATATATATATATATATATATATATATATATATATATATATATATATATATATATATATATATATATATATATATATATACACACAGTCGGAAATCTATTTAACGAACCTCTATTTTGCGAATTCCTCTATTCTGCGAACTTTTTCATGGAACCAAGAACATTTTGCGAATTTCTTCGTAAAATAACCTCCAAATAGCGAAGTGCATTCTCTATTTAACGAACTTTTTCTTGTGATCCAGTATTTTTTTTTCTCCATATTTCTCAAAATGTTTGTGAACATTTCAAATTTATTATTTTTTTAAACACATTTTATGGTGATCAATGACCTTTAACAGGTTTTAACAGTCGCCCAACTCACCGAGAGCAGTAAAATCGCTGTCGTTGTTTGCGACAGCGATTTTTTCCTTTATCCCCCCCCCCCCCCCCCACACACACACACACACATACACTGTCCATTACAAAGATGCGAGAATTATTATGAGAGAAAACACTTTTTCAAACAAAAAACTCAGACAAAATTAACAGACTTTATCAGTAGTTGAATTTAAGGATGTATGCGGTAATGTATGCCTAAAATTACTTGTTATATTAAATGCGATAATGTCGATAAAATTCCTTAATTTTAATATAAAATTATTTTTTTAATTGAAAATGTAGTGTATTCCCGGACAATGTTTTGTTTCATTCTTGTTTTCCTTGCAGATTTCTGTTTGATGGGTAAGATATATAAAACAAATAGATATTAATCTACAAAATAAAGGTGTGATTAATTACTTTTTTAATGATATTTAGCGTTTATGATTTTAAAATCTGTTTTGTGTAGTTTAAAGTATTTTAATAGTTGAATCTCTATTTAACGAATTTTCCATATAGCGAACTTTTTTTCGGGATTTAGCGACTTCGTTAAATAGAGGTCCGACTGTATATATATATATATATATACAATGCTTAAGACATTGTTTCTTCCATTCCCAATGCGGAAAAATCACCTCCTTCCCTGCAGTAAATGAAACATTTTCCTTAGTTAAAAATGACATTCACTTGCAACTTGCAGTAAAAATAATAACTTGTACAGTTATAAATGCAACTGCGAGAGACTCGATAGCGTTAGAGAAATTCGTCGCACGATGTCGGACACCTTCTTGTTTCACAGCGTATCTGGAGACTGAAAGGACTAAAAAATAACCTACTCAGCAGCACATCTGAGACTCACTTTTATGATTCTCTGCTATTTGGCGGAATAATACATAAAGACATGATTCTCGATTAATATGCCCAATCTTGATAACAACACTGGAACTATACCGATAGCTAAAATACACCAGTTATCAAAAATTAAGGAAAAATCACAAAAAGAGGGATGACACGTTCAAAACTAGGCCAATATGTTTAAAATTTAAATATGTTGTTAAGTAAAAGGTGCTGAACAATACTACATTATGCAAAATAGTGACGCTGTAGTCAGAATACGTCATTTGCGAGGAGCATAAAAGTGCATGTCTCCGAGAATGGCGGCAATTGTCGCTGCTGAGATTAGACATCTGACATAGCCGAGTTGTAACAATGACCTCCAGGCGTCATTTGACCGAAGAACTGCGATAGCGAGCTATTGGGAGAAAAGAGGCAGTACAAAGTCAGACAGAATTGGCCAGATGGCTAAATGTGAGTCCGTCTATGGTTCATAGACTTTGGCAACAATTTCTAATCACGGATTCGGCTTCCATGAGGTCAAGCACTCGCCGTAGCGTATGCCAAGGACGGCCATACACTAAGACGAGTGCCGATGACCGATATTTGTCATTATGCGCACAAAGGAATAGAACCGCAACTCTGGCTGCAGATCCTCCCTCTCTGCAAGCTCTGGAAGGTTGGTATCAACGTCAACCGCGTGTAGACGGCTTCACGAAGGTGGTCTTTTTTGCGAGGCAACCAGCCATTTGTAGCCGCTCACGTCACGCCTCAGGCGGGAATGTTTGCAGTGGGCACGTCAACATGTCCACTGGACGCGTGATCAATGGAGGGCTGTTCTCTTTACGGATGAGTCCAGGTATGACCTCCAAAGCGACAGTAGGCGTATTTTGATTTGGGGAGAACCTGGAACTCGTTTTCATCCATAACACATCCGTGAACGAGATGTATACGGATCAGGCAGTGTCTGTGTTTGGTGTGGTATCTCTTTGGTTAGACGCACAGACCTCCATGTCTTTCCCCGTGGAAATGTGAATGCTCACACCTATAGAGATAAGATCCTTGATGCTTATGTGCGCCCTTATGCCGGGGCAATAGGTGATGCTTTCGTGCTACAGGACAATAACGCGAGACCGCACAGGGCTCGCATCGGGGATGCTTATCTTGAGCAGGAAACAATTCAGCGCATGGAGTGGCCAGCTCGATCACCAGACCTGAATCCTCTCGAGCATGTTTGGGACGCTTTTGGGACTACGTATAGCTGCTCTTAATAATCCTCCTAGTACCCTAGCCACGCTTTCAACTGCTTTGCAAGAGCAATGGCTCTCATTTCCTACCGAACTCATAGACTGCATAATTGACAGCATCACACATCGCTGTATGTGCTGTATTGTTTCTCGGGGGGGGGGGGGAATCATACGCCATATTAAAGGTACTTTTCCTTTACCAAAGTGACACATCCGATTTGTTCATTGTATACATATGCTAGTTTATATAACATCATAATTGTCTGGCGATTTCTTTTTATGCTGTTATATACCTACCTATGTGTTGTATAATGTGTATAAGTTTCATTAAATTCTACGCGTAACATTTTGAGTAATCGCTATTTTTGTGACTTTTCTTTAATTTTTGATAACCAGTGTATATTGATTCCTCTCTACATAAAACCTTGCATTCTGACTGGTTTGGTAATTACCGAGTGTAAATAAATTGTACACGTAAATTGCGTCATACGTAGATGATAAAATGAACTCGAGTGTTTAGATTTATTTGAGAAACTTCACTATACTTATTTTGCAGGAGAGTAATTCCCTAAAAAATCAGTCAGAAAGGATGCATGTATTTTTTTAGAAAGTCTGCGATTTCTCGACTACAAATAAAGTATAAACAGAAGGCAGTTGTAGCTATAGGCTGTTGCAATTTTTATGTGTCTAAAACACTCACGTACAGTATCGTTAAAAACTTTAACATTTTCAAATGTTTCGAGATAACTTTTTACTTTTTCTCTTCATGTTACATTACCTGTATCCATGGACTCGCGAGAGAAAAGATTTACCAAGCGAAAAATTGAGAATTATTTAAGATCTATCAGCATACAAGAATATAAATTCTATAATGATTTCGACTGAATACAATATTACCAAAAATTAAATAATCATTATTTAGTAATGGAATTTCAATGAAATGAATGTAAAAAATATCCAAATTTAAAAAAATAATTTTTTTCTTATATAATATAAAACTAGCTGAATACCCGTGCTTCGCTACGGAGTACATTCAGTACGCAATTAATGCAAAAAAAAAAATCTATAAAAAAATCGGAGCGGATATTTTTATAGACAAAATAATGTAAAAGAAAATATTAAAATTAAATCTAATACAACATACTAAAGAACATAATACAGTTATTATAGTGCAGTTTGAAGAGCATTTCTTTTACTGTAATTTAATATTTTTTGGATATGTCCAATCGTCTGCCGCATTAGCAAGAAAAAAAATATTTTTTGTCACTTTATTTCATTGTTATGCACGTGACGCAAAATTAGTTTTTCAGGTATCACAAAAAGAAAAGAAACCACGGGATCAGTATTTAATAAATTAAATTCTAAAAATTAAACTTTAAAAATTCACCAAAAATCAGAAAAAGAAGGTAAAGATTCGAAAAAAGATTTAATTTTAAAGGAATTTTCATGATCTTTCTTGTGATATAAATTTTATAACCCTCAGAATATTATTTTAAATGCAAACTCAAAAAAATGTTACAAAAACAGCTTAAAAATTTTATTTAAAAAAATCTAAGAAGTATTTTTCAAAAATCTTCTTAGTGCACCCATACACTATAACAAGAATCGCCATGCAAAATTTCAGCCCTTTAGGTCCAGCGGTTTGGTCTGTGCGTTATCTGTCAGTTAGTCAGTCAGTCAGTTACGGAACTGTTTTATATATATAGATGATGATAGTGAATAAAAATTACTTATTTTGAATCTTGTGTTATTAACAATCATTGCTATGCAGCATTAGTTACGCCTTTTAAGATTCTTTTTCGGCAAAGTAAAGAACTCTATTTCTACACAGGACCCTGTGAAAGCTAATGTTGTCACGAATGTGGAGAAAATTAAAAAAAACCTACATAAATATGCAAACATTTTATATTTTACTCTATTCTACAATTATTTTTCAAATAAATATTCAAGTTACTCAAAACTTTGTCTCAAAACTTGCTAGAATATTAAAAAATTCTTGTAAATGTATACTAACAAAATGACTTCTGTTCCTTGAGGAAAACAGAGGTTTAGATTTATTAATCGAAAGAAATGTTACAAATTTCATCCAGAAAAAGGCTTAAAACTGATCAAAAGCTACAACTTTTACAAATTTGATATTAAAATTCAAACTTGAATATTTGAAGTTTCAATAAAGAGTTACATTGATTTATTTGTATTAATAAATCAGTGTGACAAAAAACTAACTGTAACAACTAGTAGTCACTGTAACCCGATATTGTCAAATCTGTGACAATCATATAAACGAAAAGCTTTGTTAGGAAAAAGCTTTGTAAACATTGTAGTTATCAATTTGATTGCTGTATGTGAAATATGTGAATCTATGCAAATAACCCCTTTTAGATAAGAAATTTTTTTGTAATTTATTTCTACTTCATTTATGTCATTCATTTCTAATCCATTTCTTTCTGTTTAGTATGAACTTTAAAAGAAATAAACATAATTAATTTTATTAGCTAAATTTTGAGGCTAATATTTTTTTTTATCACTTTCGTGTAGTCAGGAGACAAAAAACTTAATTTCATTTCACGAAGCGAATCTTCCTGAACTGATATCTCACATCACAATAAAATATAGTTAAGTTTTTATTATTTTTTTGCATTTATATTATACTAGCTGAATACCCGTGCTTCACTACGGAGTATATTCAAATTAAATACAACGGTAAATGTGTGCAATATATGCCAAATAAAAATATTTATAAAAAAATCGTAACGGATTTTTTAAAGACAAAATAACGTAGAAGAAAATATTGAAATTAAATCTAATAGAACATAATAAAGAATATAGTACAGTTAATATAGTACAGTTTGAGGAACATATATTTTACTGTAATATTTTTTAATATTTTTTTGGATAATGTCCAATCGTCTGCCGCATTAGCAAGAAAAAAAAAATTTTTTTTGTCAATTTATTTCGTTGTTATGCACGTGACGTCAAATTATTTTAAAGTATCACAAAAAGAAAAGAAACCACGTGACCAGCATCAAATAAATTAAATTCTAAAAATTAATCTTTAAAAATTCACCAAAAATCAGAAAATGGAGGTAAATATTCGAAAAAGATTTAATTTCAAAGGAATTTTCATGATCTTTCTCGTGATTTAAATTTTATAACCCTCATATTATTAATTTAAAGGCAAACTTTAAAAAATGTTACAAAAACAGCCTAAAAATTTAATTTTAAAAATCTAAGAAGAATTTCCAAAAATCTTTCTTAGTGCACCCCTACACTATAAGAAGATTTTCCATGCAAAATTTCAGCCCTTTAGGTCTAGCGCTTTGGTCTGTGCGTTGGAGTGCCATCTGTGAGTCAGTCAATCAGTCAGTCAGTCAGTTACGGAACTGTTTTATTTGTATATAGATTAAGGTCTTTTGAATTACATCAATTTTTTATTTAACATATTTTCTTTATAGTGAAGTAATTAAATTGAATAATGGGAACACTTTAAGAGACATGTATTTTTTCAAACATTTCCTTTGATCTTTCACGCTTTCTTTCTAACGTTGTTTTCTTATTGAGAGATTTTCAGTTAGCTTTATTTTTATGAATATGCCTCTGTTCCTAATATAAGTCACCTTCATGCAGTTTAAGCTAGGATGCTTCATTTTAAAACGTGCCAATGCTGTTAAACGATATGATTGATTGATAATATTAAGCTCCATGCTTTGGTACAGTTCACGACCGTAACTAAGCCTGTAATAAGTAGAATATATATTTAAAAGGTTTAGACCACCCACGAACCACTCACGGTTATCCTCTGGTTCCGCAAACCTTGGAAATTAAAATGTTGAGAACCAGTAATAGGTTTTTCTTTTAAACTTTATCTCAACCTCCGTTTGTTTACGTTGTAAATAAGTCATCCTCTTCGTCAATAAATTTACAAAGACAAAGTTTCAGATTCAAAAGTTTTATTTGACAACATCAAATTATTAGGATGAAACCTTCATTTATTATTAAGCAAAGCAGTTCCAAACAAGTTTTAAAAAAATTAATGGACATATTTACGTTAACTAAAATATTTTTTTGTCTATTTCGCTGTTATGCACGTGACGCAAAATTAAAAGAAAAGAAGCCACGTGATCAGCATTTAATATATTAAATTTTAAAAATTAATCTTTAAAAATTCACCAAAAATCAGGAAACAGAGGTAAAGATTCGAAAAAGATTTCATTTTAAAGAAATTTTTATGATCTTTCTCATGATATAAATTTTATAACCCTCGGATTATTATTTTAAAAGGAAACTTTAAAGAATGTTACAAAAACAGCTTAAAAATTTAATTGTAAGAAATCTAAGAAGAATTTTTCAAAAATATCTATTAGTGCACCCCTACACTATAAGAAGAATCGCCATGCAAAATTTCAGCCCTTTATGTCCAGCGGTTTGGTCTGTGCGTTATCTGTCAGTCAGTAAGTCAGTTACGGAACTGTTTTATATATATAAATGAATAATTTTGGAATAGTAATAAAATTTGCAATCGAGCGGAAAATAAGTTTTTACGGAAAATAATTTTTCGTATGTGTGACGTAGGTGTAAATGATACGACTCCAATATATATATATAAACTTCATATTCATTATAATTAAAAAGGTAACACAACAATACCATCCCAAAGGACAGGCTGAAAAGTACAAGTTGAGCGAACCACTCAAACTCAAAGTAGTAATTGTGCCCGATATACATATTCAATTTTAGAGTCCTTACACGCAGTCAGAGCACGATTTATCGTAATTCTGTAGGCTGGGAATTTGCATGATGTGACGTAGTTCTGCAGACGAGAATTTCGAATGGGTGTTGCCCCAAGTTATTTTGATTTTTAATTATAATAGTAGAAAGTTATACGTTGTCGAAAGGTGCAATATCTTTCAGTACAATCATTATTATTAAAATTCTCGAAAGAATTCTTCTAGAATGTAAAATTTGAAATGTTGCACTGTCGGGGATGGGGGTGGGGATTCTCTATTATCTCAAGCACTCCTCTGGTCAAATTTTAAATACTTCTGATTATATATAACGCACATAGTTAATGTAAAACAATGCAGAGAACTTTTAAAGCATTGGATGTGGTAATATTAATTCTATGTAAGGGGAATTAGAGACTGAGGGAGAGACATCACCGTTGATTTATAGCATACTAGCTGAAAACCCGTTCTTCGCTAGTATGCTCCAATACATTCCAATTAAATATAGTACATTCCTCGCGACCGTTGTATTTAATTGGAATGTACATGCTTCGCGAGTACATTCCAATTAAATACAACGGTCAATGTATGCAATTAATGCCTATATATATATATATATATATAAATTGTAACGGATATTTTTATAGACAAAATAATGTTGAAGAAAATATTCAAATTAAATATAATAGAACATAAAGAATATAATACAGTTTCAGGAACATATCTTTTACTGTATTTTAATATTTTTTTGGATAATGTCCAATCGTCTGCCACATTAGAAAGAAAAAACATATATTTTTTTTGTCAATTTTTTTCGTTGTTATTCACGTGAATCAAAATTGATTTAAAGTATCACAAAAAGAAAAGAAACCACGTCATCAGCATTTAATGAATTAAATTCTAAAAATTAATATTTAAAAATTCACCAAAAATCAGAAAATTGAGATAAAGATTCGAAAAAGATTTCATTTTAAAGGAATTTTTATGATATTTCTCGTATTGTAAATTTTATAACCCTTATATTATTATTTTAAATGCAAACTTTAAAAAATTTACAAAAACAACTTAAAAATTTAATTTTAAAAATCTAAGAAGTTTTCAAAAATCTTCCTTAGTGCACCCCTATACTATAAGAAGAATCGCCATGCAAAATTTCAGCCATTTAGGTCCAGCGGTTTGGTCTGTGCGTTATCTATCAGTCAGTCAGTTACGGAACTGTTTTATATAGAAAGATAACACAGTTATGTATCAATCAGTAGATTTGTAATTTTTAAAGAGTAGTAAAATAGTATGCAACATACAATGGAATGCAGAACAGTACACTTCTCAGTTTTATAGATTCCGGTCAATTTAGTGTAGCAACAGTAAGCAAAACTTTAAAAGCTTCCAATCTAATTTTTTATACTAAACTCGCGAATTATAGCGTCAACAAAATTGAAAGATTGACTACAGTTATATGAAGATGTATTGATTTTCCAAAAATTTTGGCTCCTTATATAGGTATTACTAAAGGTTACATGCATTTTATTTTATTTTTTAAATATTTGTGTTGGCACTATCACGGATGGCAACAGAATCAAGAATGGTTATGTTTTTGAAAAATGGCGTCATTTCAAAACAAATCTTTTGGCGTCAGTTAAGGCTGCTGTGTACTAACCCTATCGGATTCGCTCACCTCAATGTTGACCTATGGAGAAAATGTGTTCAAGGATTGACGACTTGGATTGAAAGTTGTGTGTGTTTTTTTTAATTGTACTCCGTAATAGAGAACGAAATTTTCTTGGGTCATTTTCCATTTTTTTTAAATGGAAATAAAATTTTAAAATTTTAATTGTTCGGGGGGGGGAGGAATCTGGTCAAGTGCGTTTTAAACACTCATAATTTCGCTTCGTGGATGGAATTTATGAAATGAATCCTGTTGCGAGGTGCAGAACAGTTCCGGCTATCTGAAAATATCATTTTTATTGGATTATCAGCATTTATATTGCTGTCAATTGCAGACGCATTTTCTCCAAAGGTTAATATTGGGGTGAGAAAATCCAGTAGGGTTAGTACATGGCAGCCTTAAGAATTCTAAAAGCAAATCAAGTCTATTGTTAGCAATCTATAACTAGTACTGCATGTAAGCAGAAACAAAATTATTTGCACTCAGATTGATTGACATTTGATTGAAATGTACAGTTAGAGCGATATATCAGTTGACCTCGTTATCTTCTGGCCTTAAGACAAGCCTTAATTGTCCAATGTATTTACAGTTAAGGATTTAGCATCTGTCACTTTTACTTAGAAATGTAAGATGGATTTGATGACTGAAAAAAAATCATTTGGCATGTGAAATAGTGACGAGAAATTAGTTAAATCTTACAAAATCAAAGGAGGGGTTAGGAAGTTTGCTTGTACAAGGTGCGGTCTTTAATTTCCAGGACTGATCTAATAATTCTAGAAAATATTGCATGAAATACATACCTATTTAATATGTTTTGAAGTAACTCCCACCTGCCGTAATGCACTTCTGTGCTCGGCTGTATAACTTTCGGAAACAACTTTTAAAGTCCTCTTTCGGAATGCTCTTTAATGTGGACGTCACCGTTTTCTTGATGGCTTCAACATCCTCAAATCTTGTTCCCTTCAGCAAATCTTTCAGTTTTGGAAACAAGAAAACGTCTGCGGGTGCAAAGTTCGGAGATTATGGAGGATGCAGGATCTCCACGACCTCATGGTGGGCCAATTTGCTGAAGGGAACAAGATTTGAGGATGTCGAAGCCATCAAGAAAACGGTGACTTTCACATTAAAGAGCATTCCGAAAGAGGACTTTGAAAGTTCTTTCCGAAACTTATACAGCCGAGCACAGAAGTGTATTACGGAAGGTGGGAGTTACTTCAAAACATTATATATATAATAGCCGTTGTCTCTGTATAACACTTCCGGGCTGTACTCATCTTTCAATTGAAGCCCTCAGTAAACAAACAGCCGGTTAGGCTTAATTTCAATTTCAGATGTGGATAAGAATTTTTTCTTACCTAAAAACTAATATCTTCTCCATCAAATCACGTTTGTTCAGCCTATTTTTCTATAAAACATTCAGAACTAAAAAAAATTGGATGCTTTTAGCTGTATATTTAACAGTTTTTAAAAATCTGTTTACTTTTGCGAGGAATTCTGAAAGTAAACAAACTTGAATGTGAATGAATCAAGTAGCTCAAGTATTCATATCGCGTAGTGAGCTGTAAAAAGCTGGATGGCAGTCTACTACTCCAATCGCATGAAAAACTAAATAAATAAAAAATAATGAAAGGGTTTGCTTTTACAAGGTGTGGATTAAATGCAATATTGTTAGATAATTCGGGATATTTTTTAACTTTCATATACTTTTTCCATTATGACGTCATTATTAGTATTATGACGTCGAAATGACGGGTTACCTTCTAGTATTAAATAGGTATGTATTTCATTTAATATTTTCTGGAGTTATTAGATCAGTCCTGGAAATTAATGGCCGCACCTTCTATTTGCTTACAAGGGGAGGAACGGGGTCAAAAATGACTAAAAATGTTCTTACGTAATACTTCAACGGCCCCTAAGAAAAAGGTCAAGAACCGAATCTAGTAGTCAGGACGCTGATTTCGAAAGCCTGAGACATCAGTTAGAATCCTACTCCTGGAACATGGTTGTTCAGGACAGGTGCCCGAGACGCTGGAAATAAGATTGGTACACGGTTTAGAAGTGCAGAAACAAAATATCCATAAACGGAAAAACAACAGTTCTGGTGTAAAAATTAAACAAATATATTAATCAAATATGTATTGTCCTTATCCATACGTCGGTGGTATTAAAATCAACAAAAAGTTCATTGGCCGCGAAGGAACTTCGGAGTCTAGAGACGTGAAATTCGATTCCCTCGCTTGGCAGACGGTTATTTCAAAGTGCGTAACACCCTCAATCTTGTAGACTAATCGAATCGTGAAAAATGAATTACAGATCTGAAATTCTTTTGGTTTTACACGCCATTAACTCACCCAAACGGCGATATGTTTTATATATGATGCGAGTCAAAACTTATTTCGATGGTTTAAAAGGATCACCCAAAGTTTGACTGAAAAAATTATCTACTCACTTTTTGCGCTTGTTTTTTATGGTTATGTATTGTATGGCTGTGCTTTTCGACAGTTTTTCATCAATACCAGTACATGGTTTTAATTATTTATAATTTTACTCTGGAAAAAATTCACAAATTTATCTGTATTAGACATTTGTCATAAAACTACCCACTTTTTGCTGTTGTTTTCATAGATATGTATTGTTTTCGACAGTTTTCATCAATACCAGTACATGATTTTGCTAATTTATAATTTTACGCTGGATAAAAATACACTAGTTTATCTGCATTAGACATGACATTAATCATAAAACTACCCACTTTTTTTCTCTTGTTTTTATGGCTATGAATTGTTTTATCGACAGTTTTCCTCAATACCAGTACATGATTTTACTGATTTATAATTTTACTTTGGATAAAAAAATTACACTTATTTATCTGTACTGGTATACATTACTCATAAAACTACCCACTTTTTTATCTTGTTTTTATGGCTATGTATTGTTTTATCGACATTTTTCATCAATACCAGTACACGATTTTAATGATTTATAATTTTACTCTGGATAAAAAAATACACTAATTTAATTAGACATGACATTTGTCATAAAATTATCCCACTTTTCGCTCTTGTTTTTATGACTATGTATTGTTTTTTCGACAGTTTTCATCAATACCAGTACATGATTTTACTGATTTATAATTTTACTTTGGATAAAAAATACACTAATTTATAATCTGTATTGGTCATGACTTTTGTCATACAAGTCTATGTTTTTATCCACAATCAAAGGGGACTTCGTAGGGCAATTTCGTCGTTCTTAGCATTTTTCTGACCCTGTTTTTAAAGAAACGGAATTCTAAGTGAAGCCAGAAGAGGTTGGCGTTTAATCAAAGACCAAAGTTGAAGAGTTTGGAAGAGCAGTAAAAGTCATAAGTTGAACTCATTTTCAGATCTCATTTTCTTTCATTTTTTCAGTGATTGAAGATTTCGTAATTAGCTCATTTTTTTTTTCTCTTGGAGTTGATGGAATTGACAGCTCTTCCTTTTCACCCGCGCCATTTCTCTCTCTAGCATATTTTTTTGTCTGATAATGAAGAGGAAATTTGATATGAGTATATTTACTTTTTTTATTTCCTATGCAATATGAAAGAAAAACTTCTTTATGGATTTATTTTAAGTGCCCAAAATTATGAAATTCCTTTCCTTATAAATGAAAAAATTGCAAGTACATTTCCTGAGAGGTTTTAGCATTTTTTTTTACTCTCAATCTGCTTTACAGATACCTCTATAAAAATTAGTTTATTTTCCGATTTAGAGCTGTAGAAAAATGAAGCATAAAAAATTCATAATTATTGTATTTTAAAATAAAAAGAAATAGAATATCAAGCATACAGTTAAAGTTTGTGTGTCATTATTTAGGTGACAGAAAATTACTTTCATTTTTAATAAGAAGATATATTTTCCGGATTTTTAAATTTTCATTCTGGATATTTTTAAGGGAGGCCCGATTATGACTATGCGCAAAGTTTTATAATGCAAAGGTATATTTTTAGAATGACCAAATCTAGAACTTTATACTTTAGCTTAGTTTTAAACACTAATTTTTTTTTTTCATTCGGAACCTGTTGATTGGTTCTTTTGCAAGCCCCAACGTTCAGGAAATAGAGAGAAAATAAAAGCTTTGCGTTTCCCTGTCTTTCTGATTTTCCGGACATAAAAGTTTCAAGAATATTTTTTAAAGTAAATTTTACGTATACACATAAAAAATAGTGAATGGTATTTATTTCCAGCAGACTTTCATAAAACGATTTATTTTTCTTTTCGGGTTTTTATTATAGAATTAATGGTACAAAACTTTTCCTTATAGTTACAAAATTGGATTATTATGGTTATCGGATTATTATGTTTCATTAATGATAAAAATGCCTGGAATATTAAGTTATGGGTTTTATATTCACAACACTTTCTGCTAGATGACAAAAGAACAATGGATATTTTTTTCAGGGAAGCATTTCACTCGACCATGCTGATGAAATGCATGCTAAAGTTTTTAAAACGCAATTATTTCATTGCAGTGCTGAAAACAAATACAATATGTATTAGGAATAACAGCAAGCAGTAAGAAATGCCTTTTACAGCTGATGTTTGCTAAAGCGTCTAAATAAACAGTGCGGTGTGAAGCTCAATTTAAAAACTATACTTTCAGGAGTTCACTTATGAAGTTTCAAGAATGTGATAATATTTAGGATTCTTAAAAGGCCCTTAATGAAATTATTTGGGAAGTAATTAATCTGAATGAAAGCTCTGCTACGTGGTATACTGAAAGTAAGTTGTAGTTAGATTATTGATAAAAGTGGATATAATGGATTCATGGCCAATTTTCATGCCCAATTCATTCGTTACGTTAAGGCTGCTGGGCACTAACCTTATTGGATTCGCTCACCTCAGTGTTAACCTATGGAGAAAATATGTCCAAGGATTACCGACTTGGGTTGAAAGATTTATTTTAAAAAATTGTACTTTGTAATAGACAAAGAAATTTTACACCTTGGGGGATTTTTCTTTAAAAAAATTGCGAATAATATTTTTTAATTTAAATAATTCGGAGAGGGGGGAGAAATCTGGTAGTGTGTTAAACGCTCCTAAATTCCTTTGGTGGACGAAATTGATAAAATGAGTCCTGTTGTAAGGTGAAAAAACGTTCAGGTTATCTACAGATACCATTTTTATTGGATTATCAGCATTTATGTACAGGGTGGTAATAAAAAAAACTTTGCCGATATATGGACCTCAAGCGGCTGTTCCGTTCATCCGATCGAGTTGAGATTTCAGATATAGTTATTCAGAGGTATGAGCTCGGCATTTCGTGAACGGCAACAGGGTGGCGCTGTCGATCACGGTTATAGGTACAGAAACTCGAAATTTTCGAATGGCAACGCCCACTTTTTCCGGTCCCAAAAGGCTCAGCTCATGCGAAAGCCCTAAAAAGCGTTGGAACGGTACGTATATCACAAAAAACGGAACCGTTATGCACGCACAAAAAAACAGCTCTGCGAAATAGTTCTGAATTCAGCTCTGAAAAAATAGTTTTCTGAAAAAAAAAATGCCGTACTTTATTCCCAAATTTCATTTTTTTCCAGTTATTTGCGTTATATATCTGTGTTTGCTGTGTAAAGAGTGTCAAGTCCAAAATCGTAGTTTTGAGAAAAATGGGATTGAAAAATAAATGGCTTTTGTAAAGTCAGTTTTTTTAAGTTTCATTTTTAACTTTTTTTAAAGTAAATTTTTCCAATTTTATTTTTGTTGAATAAAGAGTGTTTAAGTCCTTGATTGGAACATCACCCCTTTAACACTAACATGCTTGTGTTTTGTTTCACATATCCCAAATTTCCCTATGAATAAAATATTTCGAAGGGGAATTGGACTTAGCTTTCTGTACCCTACAATAGCTCTCGATTTTTCAAACATGCCTGGTTTGATAATTCTTTTTAGCCCATTTTGGACTTAACACCCTTTGCACAGCAAACACAGATATTTAAATAAAATTGCCGATCAACGTCAATGTATTAACAAATGCTGGTTTCATCATGGCCGATTTTCTAGTTCTTAGAATTTTTGCTTTTTTTTTTATATTTTCTGTCACCTTCATTAATTATTCCTGAACCCTTCTCCTCACTTTTTAACAACATCTTATCTTCAACTAATTTGTAAGACGTTAAATCTTTGTTTGCTGTTTGAAACTGGTATTGCTAAATACACTTTATCACGAATAAGGGCGTAGATTTCTCTCCCATCACGTACTTTCCCTACAGACATTTTTTTTTCTCTCGTTTCATCTGTAACTAACACACTGTGTATTTATTTTTTTCCCTTAGTTTAAAATTTTAGGAAACTAACATTTTGTAGTTAGAATGTTATCCTTTCGATACTTTAGTGGCATATGAGACCTCGATACATCGTATTTTTTGGCCCATAAGACGTACCTTTATACATACAAAAATTGGCTTAAAATTGTAGTGCGTCTTATGGTCCAAAGGTAACATTAAAATAAAATGAATATTTTATTTTATATATATATATATATATATATATATATATATATATATATATATATATATATATATATATATATATATATATATATATATATATATATATATATATATATATATATAATATTAGCACTACGGCGGGGCGAAGCTCAACAGGCCTAAAACTCATAGCCTGTCGGATCTTTAATGTGTAGTCGAAGTGGCTGGAAGTGGCTGGGATGAGGAATAACTAATTTTAATCCATATCAGAATGAAGAGGCTCCTGCTCACAAAGTAGTTTTTTATTCTTCGAAATGTTGCTGGACATCTTTTAACAGGATTACAAGCACATCAACTCCACAGGTAACGGGAAAAAGACCCCGACAACGCAGAGCGCTGTGGCGAAACGGACAGTTAAGAATTACATGCTTGTTGGACCAGAGCGAAACTACAAGTGCCCACGAAAAACTCTAATATCTCGCCCGCGTACGATTGATTTGTACTTCCAATTGGTCAAAATTGATACCTGACTTTAACACGTCATATGGGGTGATGGTTCGTTATACTTCTAGAACAAGCGTCGTTATATAAGATGTAGGCGCGTGGCTTGCTTAAGGGGAAAACACTAGATTATTTCGGTTATTCCTAGATCAAAATTTAAATGAGGGATAGTATTCTGTTGCGATAAGATGAAAGAATTTTGAATAGACGTTTTAATGATAACGAAAAGGTTTGAAATTTATTTCATATATATATATATATATATATATATATATATATATATATATATATATATATATACAGTGGAATCTCGATCGATCGTTCCCGAACGATCGTTTTCCCGTATGTATCGTTTATTTCACCTAGTCCCGAATTAATTCCATAGAAAACAAGCAAAAACAGACAGCATGGATCTTTCCTCGATCCATCGTTTTCCCGCAATATTCGTTCAGAATATCGCAGCTTTATATTAATTCCTCGGATCGATCGTTTTTTCATAATAACTGAAAATGAAATATAAATGTCTGGATTGAGCTAGAATGACGCTCTAATTAAACAATGAGCAGAACATTTGAGATGCATGATCTCGTATTTTTGTTCTCTCCTGTTTAGCCTGTTTGCGCGTTATCGTACCACTCCCATTATTTGTTAATCGTTGGTGTTCCTTAATTCTTTAGCCCCTGGAGTATCCTATTTTCGGGAACTCATTCCAAATTCTCCGACTATTCAGCATTTCTGTTCTTATCAGTAACGGCACACAGTCAGCCAAACTGAGAGGTTCCTGCTGCCCTCTGGCTTTTCTAATGGCCTTGGGATGGAGGCACCCCGGTGTTTGGTCTGGGATGTGAAAAGTTTCTAATTGCTGCAGTTCTACATTGGCCGATGAGGGTTTCACCCGGAAGGCAGAACTTCCTGGTGGTCTTATGTAATATATTTTAGGGATGTAATGTTTATGTAAATATATTTTAGGGATATCAAACTTTAAGGTATGTTAATACTTTTTTGTATGTTCCCGCTTCTATCGTTTTCCCGCATCCATCGTTTAGTTCAGTCAGTCCTTTCGAAAACGATAGATCGAGATTCCACTATATATATATATATATATATATATATATATATATATATATATATATATATATATTATGTATGTTACTTATTATATTTATTATATATATTTTATATATCTATTAAGTAAAAAATTGAAAATATCTTTATATACCTAACAAAATACAAAAGATTCTTTTTTTAAAATTCTCCCATAAATTTTAGGTGCATCTTATAGTCCGAAAAATACGGTACTAGACATTTACCTAGATTTAATCATTTCAAACCTTTTTAAAAATTGGCAATTCTTTTAATGTAGGATTACGTTCCTCAATAACGGTCCTCCGGAAAGAAAAAAATTCAGAATCCGTCGCGAGTTACAATTTTGGGAGAGTGCCAAACCCAGTAGCAGTAAACAGTTAAACAGAAATGTACCAAAATGCGTAAAAAAAAGAAAAGAAAAGAGGTAAGCAACGATAATTAATCCTACGTTAACAACCCGCGGTAGTTTCGTTAGAAAAGACTACCTGAAATATTTTTTTTTTTACTAAATTTATGCAAGATTGCCAAATATACGTTACAAGGAAATACTAAACATAAAGATATTTATTATAAATAACTGTGAAATAAACTCAATTTGAATTCGGATAGAAAATGCTTTCAGAGTAGGCCAAGGTAGGCAAAATGGCAATATTGACTGCCATTTGGCGTGATTTGGATTCAGAGTGAACAGTCCTTTCCGGAGCATTACGCAGCGTCAGCGTTAAAAAACGTAACGCAACGCTATGGATGCTGTGTGGATAGGCCAATATTGTACAAGCGTTTTACTCTGCTGACGAAGAAGCAAGCTGAATTTAATTTCGAAATTCTAATTGAGCTTTTTTTCATTTTTTTTCTCTAGCTGGTACTTATTTACATATTCACAGATATGCACTCTCTCTTGGGTGGAAAATGCATGACAATTTAAATTACGGACACTCATTAGGAAGCTAATTATCTATTCCTATTAGAGAAAAACCTACTTATTAATCAGTTACATAATTAATGCTAGAATTGAAATTGTAGTTATAACGACCTTATTATAATTGTTATTAAATTATATTAAAATTATAATAACTGTATTATGAGAATAATTACAAGATAAAAAGAACTTTTATATACCATGTTTTTAAATTTTCTGTTGAATCATATAAACTTGACAATTCTATGTATTAATAAATACTTTTTAAAAATTCTTTGATGAATTATCCCATCAACTTGAAAGAAAATGGAGTTAATTGGAAGTTAACTTGCATTTAACTTTTCGTTCCCGTTCTGGCCGATAGATGGCGGCACCAGTCTACAAAACAAAATTAACTGAAAATAACATAAAATTAATTAAATTCCGCTTAAAGATAGCTAAAAGTATTAAAATAATGCATTGCCATCGTGTTCTGAGCTATTCTAAAAGTTTCAAATGTCTAGCTAGTCGGGAAGTTAGTTAAAAATCGATTGCAAGATTTGTTCTGGACAAACACACATGCAAACAAACACACAAACAAGAAAGTAAGTTAATAAAAACATGGCAATTATAATAACTCTATATATTGGAAATAAAATTAAAAACTGAATTAAAACGTAAAATTAAAAAAAAACACTTTAGAGCAAAAGTATGGTTATAATGAACTCACCTACCGTTCGTTAATAAGGCACTCAAGCACCTTAAAGAAGACAAGTCCTTTCTGTGTTAATTATACTTTGTTATTTATTCAGTATATACTATATCATATCTTTTCAGAGCAGCCAATATGGTGTGGTTGCTAGAGTTTGGGTTCAAATCCCGGATAAGGCTTGGTCGTTACCATGTTGTTTACATAGGGTCGTTACCATAGGGAACAATACTGGCTCATCTAAATTATATTCCCATAATTTAGTAGCCAGAGACTTGGCGATGAATAACAAAAGGTGGATGTCTAACGACCAGTGTCTTCCCATTAGGAAAAAAAATCCTTTCAATTTTTCGCCTAAACTATAAGACAAATAAAGATTGATAAAATCCATTTTCAATTGCGGGAAGAAATGAGAATAAAATTTAAGCAGTTTTGAATGATGCACAGGGGAAAATTAAAAAGAAAAAATTATACCTGCATAAGTTACTTTTAAATGGATGTTACAGAACCACCTTATTGCAGTCTACCCAAATCTCAATTCATTTTTAAGACTAACAGATCGATATACATATTGTTTCTAAATATAATGAATAGTTCATTTATGCAGCTGCAATTTTCTCCCGCTCATTATCAAAAATGAATCGGTTTCGGGGAATTTTACAAAGTAGACATTTTGAAATAAAATACTGTTAACGATCAACACATTTTCATAAAGAAAACATTCTTCCCGATTGAAAATGATGCGTTCACAGACACAATAAATGCTTCGGTGTGTTTTTTAATGTTCTATGCTTTTTTTTTTAGTTTCGATTACGATGATTCTCGCAACGAAATCGCCAACCCAACAAAGCGATTGGTATAAAAAAAAATAAGCTTAAGAAATTATCTGTTCTTTAATTGTTGACAGCATAAAATAATTAAAACTCACAGGTTTATAATATCGTCTGCTTTTAAAATCGCTTCTTAAAAAGTTGTTATGAAGCTATTGTTGTGAGGCAAATGAGTTTAAGTACTAATTCTACAGTTCTCGAAAACTGCGTAACTAAGGGCCTGTTCGCATAGAATCCGTCAGTGTCAGCATTACTCGTATAGAAATATATTCAACCAATTGCAACTCTCCAAACTATTAGCCTCGAAATTGTTAAGGTCTGTGATTGTTTTAAAATATGTCAATACGAGTAATGGTTTGTTCACATAGGGGTCCGGCAGCGGAAGCGTAAAATGAAAGGTAGCGCTGAGACTGAAATGAACCATTCATAGGCGTTAAAAATTTCGTTGCTAATCGTTTGCAGATTTGTCATTGTTAAAACATATTTTTGTCATTGGTTAAATATATTTCAATATTTTAACGCTTCCACTACCGGACTCCTATGTGAACAGACCCTAACACTGACGCTGGCGGATTCTATGAGAATAGGCCCTAACTTTTCAAATAGCGCCATAAGAACCTATTATAAGTTCCTATAAACGTACAAAAAATAAATAAAAAGAATATTTCTAGAATTATTGCCTTGGTCCATAATGTCTCTTAGCAAATTTTATGTACATATGTGTGTAAGTATGTATGCACGCACATCATACATACATATCTTCTATATATATAAAACAGTTCCGTAACTGACTGACTGGCTGATTGACTGACAGATAACGCACAGACCAAACCGCTGGACCTAAAGGGCTGAAATTTTGCATTGAGATTCTTCTTATAGTGTAGGGGTGCACTAAGAGAGATTTTTGAAAAATTCTTAGATTTTTTAAATTTAATTTTTAAGCTGTTTTTGTAACTTTTTTTCAGTTTGCATTTAAAATAATAATTTGGGGGATATAAAACTTATATCATGAGAAAGATCAGGAAAATTCCTTTAAAATGAAATCTTTTTCGAATCTTTACCACCATTTTCTGAGTTTTGGTGAATTTTTAAAGATTATTTTTCAGAATTTAAATTATTAAATGCTGATCACGAGGTTTCATTTCTATTTGTGATACTTTAAACTAATTTTGCGTCACGTGCATAGGAATGAAATAGACAAAAAATGTTTTTCTTTATTGCTTATTCGGCAGACGATTGGACATTATCCAAAAAAATATTAAATTACAGTAAAAGAAATGTTTCTCAAAGTGTACTATATTAATTGTACTATATTCTTTAGTATGTTGTATTAGATTTAATTTGAATATTTTCTTCTACATTATTTTGTCTGTAAAAATATCCGTTACGATTTTTTTATAACTACATTTTTTCGTTTTTTTACATCAATTGCATACATTGATCGTTGTATTTATTATATATATATATATATATATATATATATATATATATATATATATATATATATATATATATATATTGCATACATTGACCGTTGTATTTAATTTGAATGTACTCCGTAGCGAAGTACGGGTTTTCAGCTAGTTATATTATATAAATATATGTAATTTAACCACCTTCAGTACTGCATGTTTGGAATAAAATATTTCATATTTAGACACCTTTTTAAAATCAAAGTAAATTAATAAATACCATATTACTTTTAAATGATAATCGTACACATTTCTAAGGATTATTAATAAGATCTGCTTAAATTTTTAAAGAATTTTTCTTCTCTTTTTGAAAATATTTAAATTAATTGAAAAAAAATATATTGACTCCTTTATTACGCCGTATGCATTTCGAATAATTTTAATTGAATATTTGTATACTGCGCAAAACCTGCGGCAAAGTAGTACCCAGTCATTTAATAGCCATATCGTGTAAGAATTCAAATCTGAGTGTTGACCTCATGTTTCATTTTGTACAACTTCTGCACTTACCCATGCTTTTTTACGTGCGGAATTATCGCGCGTAATTATATACCTATACTTATATTTATATGAATTAAAGAAAGAAGTCCCCATGTTTTCTCGGATCATATTCCCATAACATGTTTCTTAAACGGCAGTTTGTTTCACTACCTGTCGAAAAATCCTCTTAGGCTAGTTACTATATTACATCGCGTTCGGTAGTTCTTTAAGTTCATTGACAAGATACAAACTCAAGTATTCTCAGATTTCCTGTGTATGTTTTTATTTTTTTTTTCTTTCATCTTTCACTAGCAGTGATTCCTATAGCCCATTCTTTATTCACTGCACGCAGCATCTTAAGACAGGAAGTACGGATATTTTTTTTCATTTATTTATTTGTTTTTTTTCTTCTTACAAGCAGTTTGGCAGCGATGTGCCCCCAGCAACGGATGCGTAGACGCCGTGACAAAATATGAACAAAAATTCGGACTGATAAATAAACTCGCAGAAAGGCGTAGTTGATTGAGTTGCTCTTTCGCAGATAGATTTTCTCTTCTCTTTTTTTACCTCTTTGTTGAACGGCTATTTTTTCTAGTAGCGCTTAACCTTTTTATACGATGAAGATATGGTCTTTTTTTTTTGGCTTTGATGAGTCATGCATGTAATATTCCAGAGCAAGCGGTGCGTTTGATGGTTGTTGTTATTTAGGTTTCTTATGGCACACTAACAGGAGTTTTTACACATGAGGGGAACCTACGTATATGGCGATAATTGTATAGAGGTGTTAATTCATGCAAGGTGGAAGAATTTCGGAAGAGAAATATGTCCAGAGGGAATACTTTCTTGCGTATCAATAACATTCATAACTTATTTATGTTACATGCTTTCAAATGTACGCTGCAAGCACAACAGTAAAATAATTATCTCTAGGATTAGTTCATTAATCTCATGGATTAGTTCCTATCTCCATTGACTCGATTCCTGTCACAACTGACACCAAATTCCAGACTTCACACAGATATATGTCGCTAAATAAAATTTCTAAACAATCGATAAACGTCTTGTAAGGTATACATAAGATTCGATTCACAAGAATCGAACTTTTGAGTGAATGAATTAAAGAAGCTGCTTGAGATATGCTAATTTCGGCATACGCGCTTGGTATAAATACCAAGCAGCTTGATTAAGTTAGGTTTTTTTGTTAAGGTTGATAGATAAGCGAGTTAGGGGAGCTACGAGGTAAGCAGCTCCAGGTGTTAACCGGCGCTAGTGCTTAGGGGGCCCAAAGTTTACATGGCAGAACTGCTGGTTTGACTCTCTAGTTTGTGAGTATTGCAATGTGTATTTTTATTGAATGCTAATATATATTCCGTACAAGTAGTACGTATGCTTATTGCTGTAAAAGCAAATTCTATATGTGCAACGAATTCAATAAACATTGTTTCATGTATAAACTGTGTTTGTATCAAATTCATTTAGAGTGCCACTTCAAATTACATACACCCAAGTCTGGGTAGAAGTGAGCTATACTCTACAGTCTTACAACCTTAAAATTATGAACACAAATGAAATGGTTTTAACCTATAGCTTACGGGGCCGATATTTTCGATTAACCCTTTGGAAGAACGGCCATGAAGGGCCATTTTTGGGGCCCATAGTCTTGGGTTACATACTATCCCACCCCGTAAGGAAAAGGTTAATGCTTATAGTTCTTTTCTAAAATATCTTAACTATATCTAGAAGGGTGCATCAAATTTTTGAATTTCAGGTGGTATATTAGTTGATTTCGATGACCTTGTTCAATCCCAATATTAAGTCTTCTGTGTACTAACCCTATTGGATTCGTTCACCTCAATGTTAACCTATGGAGAAAATATGTCCAAGGATTGCCGACTTAAATTGAAAGATTTTTTTTAAATTGTACTCCGTAATAGATAAAGAAATTTTACACCTTGGGACATTCTTCGTTTTAAAAGATAATGCAAAAATATCTTTTAATTTAAATTATCCGGGGGAAAAATCTGGTAGAGTGTGCTTTAAATGCTCATAAATTCCTTTGGGGGACGAATTTTATAAAATGAATCTTGTTGCAAGGTGCACAAAAGTTCAGGCTTTCTGAAAATTCCATTTTTATTGGATTATCAGCTGTAATGTAGCTGTCAATAAGACACATTTTCTCCATACGTTAATATTGAGGTGGGTGAATCCAATAGGGTTAGTACACAGCAGCCTTACAGGAAATTTAACTCTTAGTATTTTCCTAACCCCGATAGCGTATTTATTATAATTATTATTTGTAGAAGTTTAAATAAAGAGTACGTATATGTTTAATGTTTAAAAATTTACTCATGTTAATATTGTAAGGGGCTTTAAATTATTTACATCTACTGCTTCAAAATTAAACCCTTCCTTACAAAATACAAAATATATTTTTAACTCTTTTAAAAACGGAAAAAGTTGAGTAAAACCTAGTTATAGACATAGTGCAGAGATTAAATTGTAAGTATAAAACAATACACCGAATGTAATCGACCCCAAAACCTTCTATGAAGAACAGATCGAATACGCTTGACAGATTGACCCTCCCTAACATATTGAAATAATTCATAGTAAGCAACTTATTTGACCTTCAAATGTAAAACCATATGTTGACGCTCAGAAAGCAATTCGCCCGGTTACATTTAAAAGTACTGCTGAGAAAACAACTTAAACGTCAAATGAGGATAAAACAAGTTGGACTGGTGGTCGAGAAACGTCAAAAGCAGGAACTTTTGCAAAGTCCTATAGGGGAAATGTGAAGGCCTTATTTGAATAGTGGGCCAACTCCACTTTTAAAAAAATGGAGTTAGCCTCACTTTCATGTTCATCCATGTCATTTCTATCTTATTTTAAAACTGGTACACCTACAGCTTATTTCTGCTGCTAACAAAGAGCACCACAAATCAGACTTCAGCAGGCATTTTAAAACAATCATTAGATTTTAAGGCTCTATATCTCAAAATGAACAAAAATGGAGTTGGACCACTATTCAAATAAGGCCTTCATATGTAGCATTTAGTGCACATCAATCCAAGAGCTTAGGAATATATCGAAAATATACTAGAGAGAGAATTTCTACCTTTTATAGAAGATTTTTACCTAAATAAAATACAAATATATACTAATTTTTGAATATGAAGTTTTAAGTCACATGAGATTTGGCAAAAACAAGTGTAGATGGTAAGTAATACATTTTTAACGTATGATTACGTTCCTCTATAACGGTCCTCCGGAAAGCAAAATTTCAGATGTCCTGCGTCACGAGTTAGAATTTTGGCAGCGCGCCAAACCCAGTCTGTATCGCTTGGGCAAGCATTAAACAGTTAAACAGAAAAGTACCAAAATGCGTCAAAATTTTGACTTTATATATATATATATATATATATATATATATATATATATATATATATATATATAGAGAGAGAGAGAGAGAGAGAGAGAGATACATATATACATAACACATACATACATGCAAAAGAGGTAAGCATCGATAAGTAATCCTACGTTAATAACCGCGGTAGTTTCATTAGAAGAGACTACCTGAAATTTTTTGACTCCTGGCTATGTACATACAAATACCCGGAGAAATGCAGCCAAATGTATGTCAAATATTGTTTTATAAAAGACTAGCTGAAAACCCGCGCTTCGCTACGGAGTACATTCAAATTAAATACAACGGTCAATGTATGCAATTAATGCCAAAATATATATATATATATATATATATATATATATATATATATATATATATATATATATATATATATATATATATACATATATATATATATATATATATATATATATATATATATATATATTTATAAAAAAAATCGTAAGGGATATTTTTTTTTTTGGATAATATCCAATCGTCTGCTGCATTAGAAAGAAAAAGAATATCATTTTTGTCTATTTAGTTGTTATGCACGTGACGATAAATTTATTTAAAGTACCAGAAAAAGAAATCACGTGATCAACATTTAATAAATAAAATTCTAGAAATTAATCTTTAAAAATTCACCAAAAATCAGAAAATCAAGGTAAAGGTTCGAAAAAGATTTCATTTTGAAGGAATTTTTATGATCTTTCTCGTGATATAAATTTTATAACCCGCAATGTATTATTTTAAATTTAAACGTAAAAAAAGTTTAAAAAACAGCTTAAAAATTTAATTTAAAAAAATCTAAGAAGAATTTTAGAAAAATCTTTCTTAGTGCACCCCTACACTATTAGAAGAATCGCCATGCAAAATTTCAGCCCTTTAGGTCCAGCGGTTTGGTCTGTGCGTTGTATGTCAGTCAGTCAGTGAATGAATGAATGAATGAATGAATGAGTCAGTTACGGAACTGTTTTATATATATAGATTAGTCTAGATATTCTGAGGATTTGTCAGGACAATGAATGATTAGCAAGAATTCCACGAAGTATTTTCTAGAATATGTATACTGTAAAAATGAAATTCTGCTTCAGGTCAAGAAAGCTTTCAGTTTCAGGGTGTAGTGTTTCTGGTTAGCGAATTGACCTGTTTTGGGTATCCCACTTTTCTATCTTTAACATGCTTTGCATTTTAGTTTTTTTCTTTTTAGAGTGTATGATGTGAATATATACATAGATTTCATTTTTTCTAACAAATAGATCTCAATCTGTCCAACGATACTTTAGCACAAAGGGTTGAAAGCTGTCATTCACGAACTTTTGGGATTTTAGGGTGAAAGTAAAAGTTAATACATAAACATATTCTCGCAGAATTGATGTGCTTTTAAGTACCAATAGCCATAAGCATATTAAATTTATTAATTTACAGTTTTTGTTGCAAATAGTTGTACATTAACCCGTAAATCTTTCTTAAGTTTCCTTTAGTTTCTTTTAGCTTTGTTAAAATCCTTTTTTAAAGCTGAATGCTCAATTTATGCAAGTAAATTCTTTCACTGACTTACGCTAAAACACTTCATTCTAGGTTAACATTGCGTAGCTCCCAATATGAAAGAAAAATCAATCAGATAAAGCCATTTAAACTACTGATAATTTTTTTTATAATTAATTTTATAAGGGGACTCACTACCCTTAAATCTTTAAAATATTCGATTTTTTGAAAAAAAATATATATTAAAGCCTAATCATTTCTGAACAAAATAAAGCAAATCGCATGAAAATATTCCGCTTAGTTCCGGAGATATTGATATTCTAAATATTTAATTATTGATAAAGTTTATGGTAAGAAAAATTTTAAACTCATTTTTCTCAAAATGTAGTTTTGCATCATTCCACAAACTGATATCTCAAAAACTATGAAACATAATTCCATGAAATTTTTATCACTGCATAATCATGTTATTTAATGCGTCTGAACTAGAGTTATTTCAATCACTGTACATTTTGTTATTTTTTCAGGGGTAAATTAATGCAAAAATTTTAAGGAAATTTTAAGTATATTTTGAGCAGTTTTAAAAAAATTGAAAAAATATTTTAATGTTTAATAATTTATATTCAATTGTATTTTGAATTATTTATTTTAAATATAAAACAGGAATTACACATTTAAGGGAAAAATTAATTTTATAGTTCTACGCGCAAGCCAGTACACAATAAAAATGCTCAAAAAACAAGGTTATCTAAAGCATTTTTTAAAAATAATTATTTAAAATTATTTTGGGAGTTGAAAATTCGTTTATTAAAATAAATATATCAATTTATCATATACATAAAATTTGGAAAAATTGGGAGTAAATTGAAATAGCTATAATTGAAATAGTTAAGAGTCAAAAAGTATGAAAATATGCCTTATTTCCTCGACTTAGAGTCACGAGTCCCCTTAAACTACTGATAATTTTTTTTAGAATTCATTTTAAGTGAAAGTACAGTTCCCTCAAATATTCCCGAAAGAAAACACCTAATATTCAACATTTTCCCAGGCTTTGCTAAAATCCTAAGTCAAACAATTCCATTTAAAAGAGTTGGCTATTTTAGTGACACGCATTGTTAGTTCTACATTCTCACAAAACGTCCGGCAGTCGTTGAATACTATTACTAACATAATATAAAAAAAAACGAGGGGAATCCCGCACAACAATACGAAACGCAATATAAACAAGGTGAGAATGTTCCCACATAAAGCAAAAAAAAAAAAAAAAGCAGGCCGTATTAATCGCCGCAACCCCTCTAAGGTACTTGATAATACGGTCGGGTGACACTCGGTTCAGAAGGCCGCGGCCGGAGCGGGAAAGCGCCACCCTACTTTCGCCGGGACCAGTCGCCGTTTCCTGGCCGCGGGCGCTGCGCCTCCATGCCGCGGGCCCATCCGCCGTTTTGCGTGATCGAGGAACGGTGGGAGCCGGTGGGCAGGAGAGCTTCCTTCCACGGAACACGCCGGGTTGCCGAAAGGGATCAGTCGCAGCGGAGCAAGCCGGGGGATCGTATACAGATCCCGGGAAGATTTCCCCGGCAAAGTAGGCTACAAGGTGCGCCCATAAAGCAACCGGACAATTTTTTAAAATATTGCTCACCTCCAAATAAACTTATCTCATTCAAAATAATCGCCAAAGGAGTCTATACAATTTTTCAGATGCTTCTTCAAGTCATCGAAACACTGTTTATAGGCGTTGGATCTAACCGTTCGCAAAATACGCGCAACGTTTGATTTCATATCCGAGGCGTTTTCAAATCTCTGTCCTTTCATGGCCATCTTAGGGGTCATAAGACTGTTAAACCGTGAAAAAAATCGATTTTTTGAAAAAAAAATATATGAAAGACTAGCTGAAAACCCGTACTTCCCTACGGAGTACATTCAAATTAAATACAACAGTCAATGTATGCAATTAATGCCATATATATATATATATATATATATATATATATATAATAAATACGATGATGAATGTATACAATTGATGTAAAAAAACAAAAAAATATATTTATTAAAAAATCGTAACAGATATTTTTATAGAGAAAATAATGTAGAAAAAAATATTCAAATTAAATGTAATATTAAATATTAAAGAATATGGTACAGTTAATATAGTACAGTTTGAGGAACATAATATCTTTTACTGTATTTTAATATTTTTTTGGATAAAGTCCAATCGTCTGCCGCATTAGCAAGAAAAAAAAAATTTTTTTTGTCTGTTTAGTTGTTATGTACGTGACGATAAATTTATTTATTGTACCAGAAAAAGAAATCACGTGATCAGCATTTAATAAATTAAATTCTAAAAATTAATTTTTAAAAATTCACTAAAAATCAGAAAATGGAGGTACAGATTCGAAAAATATCTCATTTTAAAGGAATTTTTACGATCTTTCTCGTGATATAAATTTCATAACCCCCAAATTATTATTTTAAATGCAAACTAAAAAAAGTTACTAAAACAGCTTAAAAGTTTAATTTTTAAAAATTTAAGAAGAATTTGTATTTTAGTATTTTTTTTAGCCAATCGTCTTCCGCATTAGCCAAAAAAAAATTGTCTAGCTCGTTGTTACGCACGTGATGATAAATTAATTTAAAGTACCAGAAAAAGAAATCACGTGATCAGAATTTAATAAATTAAATTCTAAAATTTAGTCTTTAAAAATTAACCAAAAATCAGAAAAAGAAGGTAAAGATTCGAAAAAGATTTCATTTTAAAGGAATTTTTATGATCTTTCTCGTGATATAAATTTTATAATCCTCAAATTATTATTTTAAATACAAACTTAAAAAAAGTTACTAAAACAGCTTAAAAATTTAATTTAAATAAATCTAAGAAGAATTTTTCAAAAATCTTTCTTAGTGCACCCCTATACTATAAGATGAATCACCATGCAAAATTTCAGCCCTTTAGGTCCAGCGGTTTGGTCTGTGCGTTGTCTGTTAGTCAGTCAGTCAGTCAGTCAGTTACGGAACTGTTTTATATATATAGATCATGGTTAGATTTTTGAGTTATCGCAAGAGTAGTTTGCATTTCTGATGAAAAATAAGCTCTTCAGAAAACACGTTTAAAGTTTTCAACTTGCATTGAAATTCATAGCTGCAGCTCATCTACACTGCTGGCCACCCAAATTGCAACACCAAGAAATACAAGAGATATCACAACAAAATTTATTTTGTAGATAACATGTTGACCAAGTATCAAATGATTAAATTTATAGACTTCTGTGAAGTGTGGTTCCTGCCAAAATCAGTAGCCAGAGTAGCCGCCATTGTTGGAGATCACCGCTGCCACATGCCTCGGCATTGATTCAAAGAGACTTTGGATGATTTCTTGGGGTACAACAGACCAAGCAGCTTCCACACGTTGCCAAAGTTGATCTGCTGTGGCAGCTGGGGATTAAATCTGGGTCAATCGTAGAGCAACCATGGACCACATGTTTTCTATCGGCGAAAGATCCGGAGAGCGAGGCGGCCAGGGAAGCAATTCAATCTCGCGATTGACGAAGAACCGTTGGACAATGCGTGCCACGTGTGGTCGCGCATTATCCTGTTGAAATATGGCTGTGGGCAAGCCCTGAAGGTAAGGAAGGACAACTGGTTCCAACACCTCGGAGATGTAGCGCCGGCTGTTTAAAGTACCGGCAATGCGTACTAGAGGTGTGCGAGAGTGATATCCAATACCGCCCCATACCATAATACCCGGTGCAGGACCAGTGTGGCGGTGCATAACGCAGCTGTTCAGCATCCCCTCTTCACGGTGTCTCCAGACTCGAATGCGACCATCGTGGTGTTGCAGACAGAAGCGTGACTCGTCAGTAAAGACAATTTCATTCCATTCCGCCGTCCACATCCTTCTGTGATCGCACCATTATGGCAGCGGAGACGTCTGTGGTTCTGCGTCAAGGGTAGACAAAGCAATGGACGTCTTCAGAACAGACAACTCTGCTGTAAACGGTGTCCAATGGTACGCGCAGACACTGGATGATGCGTTACAGACTGCATGTGGTGTGCTATGGTTCGTGATGTGACTGAGCGATCCGTCACTGCCATGCGCACAATTTGCCTGTCATCACTTGATGTGGTGCTCTGAGGTGGATGCGATCGAACACGCCGGTCCGTCGTACCCTCCTGCATCCAAAGATCACATATCCGCATTACAGTTGTTTGGTTTCGTCCAACACGACTACCGATTTCCCTGAAAGATAATCCACAATCTCGGTAGGCCACTATCCTTCCTCTGTCGAACTCGGATACTTGATCAAAAGATGATCGCTGTTTTCGAGGCATAATTGATCGTTTTTTTTGTAAAACCACAAGAAAAACACAATTGCCGAACTTGAAATCGGCGAAATCTCCAAGCCTTAAATAGCGCTTTGAAGTGGCGCCACAGGCTCGCGTGATGTGCGTCTGCGCTGAAATTCTAATCATTTGCATATCTCACCTCCGCTAATGCATGTTGTAAATTTCATGTAATTTGCCTGTTTCCTTCAGGGTGTTGCATTTACAGTGGCCAGCAATGTATAAATCGTTCTCATTTCAGTTCGAATGATCGTATCGAAAAAATATAACCAGATTTAGAATCATAAAATTACAATCTTTAAGAAAAAAGAAATAAAAACAATTTCGGAATTTTCGTCAAAATCTATGTTTTTAACGTAGTCGGATACCTAAAACTTCGGAAAAAGGAAAACGCAGAATTGTTTTTCGATCCGGAACGGCATCTGTTGAATCAAGCCAAAAGCTCGTCCAAAATACCCTCTGTGTCGCGGATATAGAATCATTGTTTTTAAAGAACGCCTCAACAACGAAACAGCTATGTTCACCGGACCAACTCGTGGTGTCAACTGACAACTGGAAAATCCACTCGAGATTGCTACCTCCCCTGCCGCCCTCCCGCTCTCTTACCAGTGACCTTCAGAAATGTGGGAGTCCATTTTGCCGCATTCTGAATTTATAACTACAATTTTAAGAAAATGCTGAAATAAGGGTAAGGAAACAAAAATCAAATACGATGGAAAGAAGGAAGGATTTGAAAAAAAAGGTCAATTTTAAGAATTTTGGAAATCTGGAAAGCAATAATCTTCAAAAATGTACACATAAACGAGAAAGCACAAATTTAAAAAAAAAAATGGGGGCAAAACATCGCGATGTTTTTAAAACCCGCTAAAAATAGAACTTCTAAAATATATTACCCCGAAGATAAAATAAATTTGAAAGAAACCTGTTTCTATATCCTGCCATTTGTAGATAAATTTGAGTACACAAGTATTTGTCTATCATCAGTGTTGTTGTTATTAAGACTGAGCCAAACCTGAATGTAATAGCTTGTTATAAGAATGCAGCACAAGAATCTCTATCTTAGACCTCTGGAAATAGGTTTAGAAATTCAAAAGGAAATAACATAATTATGCAAGCCTTAAATGCACATAAAATATAGTGTGGATTTTTTTTTTCAATTTTTACTATCGGAAAAGATTTAGACTTCGATTCATATTTTTTTATTTTGAAATTGTTTTTATAAATTTGAGTTTTAAAGTAAACAAAAAGACTCGAGAAATTGCCGACTGATAAATGCAGAGAATAAAATAACTTTTAGTAGATAAGGGTTTACTACTCAACATTAATAATCTTAGTTTCAAGATAATAATAACGAAACAATAATGAGAAAACCAAATGTTATGGAAAAGCTCACAGGAAAGAGTTTAATAAAACATTTTCAAGAGAGAGCAGCACCGTGCCCTATTTTGTGCGCAACTAATTACATCGTGCCATTTTTTTTCGTTTGGTTTGCGACAAATTTATCTTTGTGAATTTTTTTTTAACTGATACCATTTTATTTCAGAATTTAGCCTTCAGAATCTGATTCAGGTTATATTAATAAAATTAATGTTTTATTCAAATATTTGTTTTAAAAATTTAAAGGTATTTTACATCTATTATACCTGTATTGAATAAAATGTGTAAATTGTAAAGTCTTAGGTAAATTTAATAATTTGAGCAGCGTTCATGAAAAAACCAGCACGTGCCCTTTTCATTCAAACATGCCTTTTTTCCATTTCGGTAAAATACCCATTTATGAATGAGCAACCAGCTTTTTAACGTAGGATTACGTTATTCAATAACGGTCGTCCGGGAATAAAAAAAGTGTCCATCCCGCGTCGCGAGTTATAATTTTGGCAACGTGCCAAACCCAGTAGCATTAAACAGGTATCAGAAAAAGTACCAAAATGCGTAAAAAAAAGAGGTAAGCAACGACAAGTAATCCTACGTTAATAACAGCGGTAGTTTCGTTAGAAGAGACTACCTGAAATATTTTATTTTTCCTTTTTTTATTTGGGGGAAACGATACAGAGTAAACAAATTTCTTGTGACGTCACAAGCTTAATTTCACAAGTGAGTTGGTGGAAGACGGATATATATATATATATATACAGTCGAACCTCCGTATATCGAAGTAGCAAATTTCCGGAAAAAAATTCGATATATAGAAATTTCGATATATAGAATTGATCTTAGTTTTTACATAATTCTCTTAAAACATTAAAATTAAAGCTAATTTTCGTATACGAAACTCCAATCACATTAAATGACAGTTAATAATTAAAAATGAATTAATATGAAAGATTTATTGAGTACTACATACCTTTAAAAAAAACAAGAATCCAGACAGTAGTTTCAATGATCACAGTTACATTCTTTGAAAAAAACTACGAATATCTTGCTGAACCCAGCTTTTGCGAAACAGTTTTTTTATTGTAGATTCAGAAACGTCATTTTCCCACACTTTGGTTAATTCTGCCACGTATATCCTCATATCATCACCTTATGCAAAGTTTTTTCATTTTCAAATGTCCATATAAGTCGTCGGAGTTTTCGGTAATGAAGTTTCAGGTTTTTTATTACACCCTGGTCCATTGGTTGCAATATTGAAGTGGTATTTGGGAGAAGAAAAAGGAAATTAACATTTGATAATTTTGAAGACACATTAGGATGGGTCAGGCAATTGTCTACAAGCAAAGCAATTTTTCTATTTTGATCACTCATTTTTCTATCCAATTTCAAAATCCACGCTTCAAAAATTTCACTTGTTATCCATGACTTTCTGTTAGAACAGTAGTCAACCTCTAAAGACGTTACATTTTTAAATACTCTAGGGTTCTTACTTTTATCTATTACCAATAATCGAAGTTTTTCTTTGCCACTCGTGTTAGCGCCTACCAGTACAGTTATTCTATACTTACTCTTCTTGCCTCCATGACAATCGTCGTCTTTGAAAGTTAGAGTTCTGTTGGGTAAACACTTATAAGAGTCCCATTTCATCAGCATTAAAAAATATCATCGGGCTGATAATTTTTTAGAAATTTTTTCAAGTCATTGCTTCTCCAGTCATCACAGACTGCTTTAGATACACTTCTACTTTCTCCGGAAATAACCTTCACTGAAATTCCTTTTACCCCTGACCTTCATTTTTTGTGAGGTAAAAGGTCTAAAGTGGAATAAAATCTCCCAATATGTCTTGAAAAAATTTCGATATATAGAGATTTTTTCGATATATAGAAACAGTTTTTCTATGTAATGAACATGGAGATTTTCTAAGAGTTCGATATATAGAAAATTTCGATATGGGGAAGTTCGATATATGGAGGTTCGACTGCATATATATATATATATATATATATATATATATATTAATTATATATATATATATTCGCAGGATTTTGATTTTGTCTTTCACGTTATATAACTAACTTCTACGTTCCTTCTCTATGACGGCTGGGCATATGACACCACAGGAAGTCGCGTGGTAAAAAGAAACTAAATTTCATATATGCTGGTGTGAGCATCGGTACTACGCACTTCGGCATCGATCCATGGATTGAATGGCTACTACAATCCCTTCTCTCTGTTTTTAAATATGCAACTAGTGATCCATGGATTGAATGGCTACTACAATCCCTTCTCTCTGTTTTTAAATATGCAACTAGTTTGTTCTCCTTTATATATATACTAGCCGCTGCGCGACCAGCATGGTAGCTTTTAGTTTTATATCTTCTTTTGCAAAACAACTCAACTGAAAGTAACATATGTAAGGAATGTTACCATTACCTGTCATCATAAATATACGTTATTAAGGGGTATTGTCTATAAGACTGATTCTAAAACATCGTGATTAAAAAATGTGAATTTTCATTACTTCAGAACAGTGTTAAAGATAAGAGTGAGAAACCCAATACCAATGATTTTAAAAATTACATCCTTCTCTGTATATACTATTTTTCAAAATTAAGATATCTACACTTTGTTATTACATCAAATAAGAAATTGATGGGGAAAAATTTTTTCACTCAAGAAAATGGAGTAAAATCAGCAAGTACTAAAATATAGTTTGGATTACATCACTCTCTGTATGTTCTATTGTTCACAATTCCGATATCTACACTTACTCATATCAAATAATAAATTGTTGGGAAAATTTCTTTACTTTTAAAATGGAGTAAAAATTCAGCAAGTACTGAAAAATGTGCACAAAATTAACTATCACTGGCTCTCGGTAGCTGTGCTGTAGACAGTTAAGCCTAACCTCTCGATCATTAGGCTCTCTCTTTCACGCCTCTCTCTTAAGGAATTATTTCTTCTTCGCCTTCTTTCTTCAGACTTAAATGTGAAAAAAAATTTAATTCAAGTGACCTGTGATTCGAGTGTCAAGTGATTCGATAGCTGGGTGAAACCCGGCTAGTAAATAAATAAAAAGATTCTCAGAAAACTAATTTGAAGGTGAATCATCAAATGGGTGAAATTTGACAATTTAATAGAATAACTAATTTAAGTCCCAATTTTCATCCCAATTTTCACATGATCGTGCAGCTCGCTTTCTATCATTCCTGATAACAGTGCATGAATCCATGTTGACATGCGGTTACAAATTGCGGACGGCAGATGTTTACATCTGGTAGTTACAGCCGTTGCCATTCGGAGTGTAGAAATATCGTCCATTTTTGTGCCGCATACCTACGCGTTTTTGTTTTTTTTTGTTTTTCTTTGTGCGTGCGTGCGTGTATATATATATATATATATATATATATATATATATATATACGAGTTCTTGAAGTGTTAAATTATTCTATTAAATTATTCTATTAAATTGTTATTCTATTAAATTGTCAAATTTCACCCATTTGATGATTCACCTTCAAATTAGTTTTCTGAGAATCTTTTTATTTATTTACTAGCCGGGTTTCACCCAGCTATCGAATCACTTGACACTCGAATCACAGGTCACTTGAATTAAATTTTTTTTTCACATTTAACTGCCAAAAAATCCCCAAAAAATCAGTACATCTTCAAATGATCTATTTATTATTGAAAAGTTTGAATTAAAAGTATGAAAGATAAAAAAAGAATTAAAAATTGGACACACGATGAAACATTTCTTTTCAGTGATTCATTTTTTTAGCGAGAATCACGCTGTGAAAGAATCACGCTTTGTTTACATCGTCAAAGATGGATGATCTCACAGGAGACACCTCATTAGAATCCAAGTAACTCTAAAACTATTGAAGTAACAGATTAAGTGTACGCAGAAAAAATTATTTTTCTAAATATGTAAAATTTATGTACTTTCATGAAAAAAATACGTCGATTTTAACTTTTAAAACATGGCGAATTACGTTTTGTATGGCCAATTGTGATCGGTGGAGTATGCATTCAGAATTGAAATTTCTCTAAAACCATTAAAGTAACAGAAAAATGTACTCAGAAAAAAATTATCAGTTTTTAAAGCTCTTTCCAAATATGTAACATTTATGTACTTTCATGAAAAAAAAAACATAGATTTCGATATTTTCAAACATAGCCGAATTTCATAACGTATGCCATACCGGAAACTGTCTACCCGGAATCGTTCCGACTACCGACCGACAAAATTTTACCTTTATTTTTATAGATTTATTTATTTTTTTTAATTGTACGGGTGCCTCTTATCATTCCTATAGGCCTGTTCCCATTGCATGCGGAGCGTTGCGTTACGTTACTACGTTGGCTTCAAGATTGTTGACATGACCTGTGTTTGGACTGATGTATCACGTGGTCAACGAATTGTGCTCTGTGATTGGTTAAAATTTTTAAGGTTGGCACTACTTAACGTTTCGGATTCAGTGTGAACAGGCCGTAAAACATTCTCCTTTTATTACGTCTTTTACAAGTTCTGTTTTAGGTACCCAGGTACGACAGTTTTGATGATAGATATCTATTTATTTATTTTGCCATCATGCGATCGCATACGGTGTCAGTATTAAGAGAATTTGCGTGTACTGTTGTGATTCTACGAACTTATGAAAAAACTTTCTACGCACCCTGAAGAATGAGGTTCCCTATTCAATCGTAATGATCTCCACTTGGATCATTTCAATTCAAACACACACTAATATTACTAAGTTTATTTTTACATTAGGATGTCTTATTGTAATTCAATTATGCTTATAATAAGAAATGAGCATTAATTTTTTTTCTATGTTTTTAACTTACAAGGGGAAAACCCAGATTTTGTAATACTTTAATCACACTCACACGTACATGATATATATATATATATATATATATATATATATATATATATATATATATATATATATATATATATATATATATATATATAACCCATCCCATAAACCCTTATGGTTACTGAAAAACGCAGGTCTGCGAGCCCTGCTTACATAAATACATACATATATAGGTTATCGAATTCATTCGTCTTTTCACTCTAATGGTGTATGGAGGATAATTTTTTGATGGACAACAAATATGAATCTCTAATTATTAACTTTTAGATATAGTTGTCCATTAAACTTCATAACATTTTCCGATTTTCTCATTATCTAAAGGAGCAACCAATTGTCCAGTGAATTTCCTTTCTATTACTAAATTTAAAATTTAATTTTTCACTGTCATATTTGAAGAAAAAGTTTAATCCCCAATAGTTAAAAGGTAAATAGTTAAATTATATTATATTTCAAGAGTGGATACTATTGCAAGCATAGTTTACGGATTAATTGCATTTTACTACACATAGAAATTATTACGGAAACTAAAGTTGCATTTTAGTAGGTTTGCAAAAGTAATGTAAACTAAAATCATACTACATTTTCTTTAAATACTGCTAGCTAAAATTATACTTTTCTAGATTCGGAGAAAAGGCAGTGCAAACTTAAGTTATATATTTTTACGCGTAATCATATGCAAATTACATAAACTATACAGAAAACTCTAAATGTGTATTATATTTTTTCTTGGGATACCTTTAAGTAAACAGACAGTTTAATTTTCGAGTCAGAGTACTCTGATTTTGGTTGTATCTTTATTTTCCAAGATTTCATTAGAGGATCAAGGAGAAATTGATTGTCTCATGAATATCCTTTTCTTTATTAAGTTTAAGGTTAATTTCCTTTTGTAATACTTGGTGTAAAAAATTTATGCTAGATCATATATAATGAACAGTTCATACCGCTACCAAATATTATTTTCAGCCGAATTAAATTTTACTAAGCATAAATAAATAATGCAAACAAAAAATATGTTTCATAAAATTAAAAAATAATGTAAAATTAATTTAACTTTATTAGATTAAAGTGAATGTAATGCAAACTTAAGCAGTATTTATGGTATTTGTAATCTATATATTTAAGTTGCTTAGCCGATTTTTGGGGCAGTCCGTGAGAGAAAACTACTGCATCAATGTACTTCATTTTGGTCTTAAACGAAAGATTTTAATCTATAGATGTGTCAAATTTGGTGTTTGTAACAGCAATTTCTATTAATGAGCGATCATTTACAATTAAAAATGGCTTTCTACGCATGCTCAGTGACATGTTTAAATCCGGCTTTAGATTCTCGCTAAGCACGAGGCCGCATAAACACATTAATTTGTTTCTGCGCATATTCAGTGACGCGTTTAAATCTGGCTTTAGACACTTAATAAGCACCAGGCCACATAAACGCGTTAATTTGTTTAATCTGAGGAATATCGCTAGCTCTCTGTTTGACATTTTTATTTTTAATTATGTTTGGGAGATATAGAATTCAACCTGACAGGAATTGTTTATTTCGCTTGAGTCACCCAATTTCGTTTTATCGGGTTGAACAGTGTATTTCTCTGTTCTTAATATCATGATTTTCAACATTTGGCAATGATGTGTTGCGTATAATTTGTGTATTAGTACTTTTTTTACTATCCAGACGTATGTTTTGACGCGTACCAAATAGTCCTATATAAATTACTGAATTTAGGCAAAAAAAATCTGTTAATGCTAAGTAAACATGAGTCATCCCACATGTACAGGGATTTGTTTCCCCATGCAGTTTTATTCAACTTAAGGGCTGCAACATTAGTGCCTTCTATTTCGCATAAAACACATGCAAACGTATAAGTTTGCATACAAAAGTATAAGTTGAAAACAAACAATTCATTTGTGGATAGTAACATTTTTCTATAAAAATACTTCTTCTTTCTTTCAGTATTGAATTAATCAGCATTCTTGATTTAGTGTAGTGTTTCCCAACCTTTTTGGTCTCACGAAACCCTTCAATGGTTTCCCCACATCCTACGACCCTCCCCCCTTCTATTCCAGTGGAAAAAAAGCACTTCCATTTAGAAAAGTTCTTATCTAAAAAAATTTTCTTTATTCCATTGAGGAAACAGCAATAGTGATGCTAAAAGTGACAGCACAGACTGATTAAAGACAAAAGGACGTTTAGAATTAGCTTGCTGTACCTAAACGATATTAATTTAAAACCAAATTTAGGCGGTAGACTTGTATCTTATTAAGTTCGAGATTTGAAGGAGTTTTTTTTCCTTTAAAAAACGTCACTGCCCTACAATTTTATGGTGTAAACTAGCTGAATACACGTGCTTCGCTACGGAGTACATTTTAAGATAACTACAATGAAAAAAAAAATGAAATTGCTTTATGGAGGATTTCCTTATAAAAAATATTTTTCGTTTCTTCATTCGGTGGAATTAATATTACTAGGCTCGTTCGCGAACTTACGCGGGAGCAACCTACGTAAAACTGACAGTGGGAGAAACAATTTTCTCTTAAATCTACGCCGGTGTATTTTAAAGTTTGGCCTAGACATTTATTTATCATCATGGCGAAGCATACTTTGAAGAAAAATTGCAGTTTTATATATAGGTTTAATTTAATATCCATAAAACATACTAATTTGAATTAAATTCTTAAAAAAATTCCATTTCAATTAGTCTAGTGGTTAAATTTTGTCTTTTGCCGTATTTTAACATTTTTTTTGTCAATTTATTTCGTTGTTATGCATGTGACGCAAAATTAATTTAACGTATCCCAAAACGAAAAGAAATCTCGCAATCAGCATTTAATAAATTAAATTCTAAAAATTAATCTTTAAAAATTCACCAAAATCAGAAAATGGAGGTAAAGATTCGAAAAGGATTTCTTTTAAAAGAATTTTTATGACCTTTCTCGTAATATAAATTTTATAACTCTGAGATTATTCTTTTAAATGCAAACTTTAAAAAAAATTACAAAATCAGCTTAAAGATTTAATTTAAAAGTATAAGAAGAATTTTTCAAAAACCTTTCTTAGTGCACCCCTGCACTATAAGAAGAATAGCCATGCAAATTTTCAGCCCTTTAGATCCAGTGGTTTGGTCTGTGCGTTATATGTCAGTCAGGCAGTCAGTCACGGAAATGTTTTATATAAATAGATAAATACTGAACATTATTTTCGGGGAAGTTCATTAAAATTTTTTTAATTGGTTAAAACCGTGGTGAACCCCCTCCACCTAGAAAATACGTTGCGCCTCCCTCGTGGGTAGCAGCCCATATGTTGAGAACCCCTGATTTAGTGGCTATCAACCACTTTCTCTTTTTTTTAATAGCTCTGACTTATTTCCATGGAAACAACTGACAAGTAAACGCCCCTAGGGGTGTGCTCGGTGTCAATTGTGTCGGCATTTTCATAGGGAGTAATGTTGACTCCCTAGTTGTGCTCCCGTAATAAAGTTAGCCAACCAAAAATCGTGGTGTATGTATGAGAGAATGTCTCCGGACAAGTGCCTATCGCATTAGAATGAACTCACAAGCTAATTGTCTAATTGAATTACTAATTACCTCAAAGGCATATATTTCCTTCTTTTCGTTTTGTAAAGCTTCAAAAATATCCAAGTTTCTTCAAAAATCGAGAAAAAATATTGATGGTGATATCGAAAGATCTCCAACCTATACGCACGAAAGAGTTAGTAAAAATAGTCACAAAACTTAAAGCACATTCTGACACAAAATGTAACTTTGACCTTTCCTACTTTCCTTGAAATTAAAAAGCATAAACAAATAATGAATTGCTCGGTGGTGTAAATTAATAACTGTAATAAACTGACAGTATACAGAGTATTAAGTAAATATGACTAAAAAGTAAATAATTCCACAGAGAAAGATAGTTAAAAACAGGAAGAATGCAGACAAAATAAACCGAAATCACGCACTAAGGCTCAACGCACCATAAATGCAAGATTCTGTAGCAGTAAAAGAACTAAACAAAATAATGAAGCAACCAACTGGTCTCTTCATCAGGAGGCCTAACCAAATCAGTTACCTCAAGGTAACATTCTGAATAGGATACAGGTCTAATCAAAAGACATCAAGGCCCCGAGATCCTCGTTGAAACAGATAGTCAAATTAAATGAAAATAAACAGACATCCTGCACTTACTATTCAATGCACCATAAATGCAAGAAAACATACAATCCTAAAAGAACATAAATGAAAAGACAGAAATACAAAAGGTACACTCACCTTATTCAAGTGAGTTTTGCAGTAGCGGTTATAGCTGAATAACAGCCATTTATAACCCAAAGAGTTACGCCCCTGTAGCAAGACTATAACGCCACACCCCATTGAAGTTTTTAATCCACAAAAATTTAAAGAAAATGTGAAACCAGAAAACCCTATTTTAATTGTCCTTAAAATACACCGGAGTCTAAATGCCATTTTTTCAAAAGTAATTAAGTAAAACTTAATTACTTTTCAAAAAATGTATTAAATAAAACTTTAAGCAGTTTATTGGAATTTCTTTACAATTAGTAGATCAAACATTGCATTTCTGGGCTTTATTTTATTTTCTGCCGCCTACATATAGAGCAGAGTTTCCCAAACTGTGTTCCGTGGAACCCTGGGGTTCCGCCAAACAATTTGGGGGTTCCGCGAGACAGTAAATCGGCCAAGCAATATTTTATTTATCCTTATAGTTTTGTTTTTATAATCACTATTATTTGTTTTTATGAAGAATTTTTTAAGGATTTTTTGTTTAAGTCAATAAAATTTAAGTAATAGTCTAAATAAAACAATGTTTGTCTAATTCAATATTATATTAAATTTAGAGGAGGAAGGGGTCTATTGATTTTGAGAAAAAATGCAGAAGGTTCCGTTAACTTCGAAAAATTGATTCCGTGATCAAAGGATCTGAGGATTCTGCAATCAAAAAAGTTTGGGAAACACTGAAAAAGAGTTACTTCGGGGTTACGTCGGAGGCTATACTGCACCTCGTAAGGACCGATGTTTGTTCACTTACACTGTGCTCCTATAATATCTGAAGCCTACAAAATAGTGGTGTAGACGCTGCGTTGGGAAAAAAAATTATTATTATCGAAATTCAGAAATTGATTTCTATATTTAGCTATTGCGTTTTTCTAAATTTTTGTGTATGTATTAAACAACTTCTAGGAAAAACTGTCATTTTCAGAAATTTTAGGAAAAATATTAATTTTATTAACAATTCAAGAAGTTAGAGCGTTTCTCATTTTTATTACATCTTGAAGCAAATTTTCACTTTTATCAGCAGAATAATCATAAAAATAAATTTAAAAGATAATATCTACATAATTTGTAGAAGTGTTTTTTCTATTTTAAGATGCTATCTTACATTTTTTGAAGTAATAATAAAAAACTCGCTTAATTTTTCGTTCTTCACTTTAACTACAATTTTTATTAAAAATTTCAAAGATTTAAAAGGAATTTTTCACAACACTATTTGTAGAAAAAACGCACTCTGTTTTATTCCAATACATTCTGCAGGCAACTTCAGGCAACTTCATAATTCCATGTTCCTAAAAGTTACACTGCACAAATCTTTTTTTTCTTCGTTTTAGTCCCATTTTTATCTTTAATGGAATAATAAAGCGTGATATGCCAAAAATGTTGCTAATTGTCTTCCACATTCAGTATTAAAATGGCTACACAAAAAATCCTCATCTATATATATATAACAGTTCCGTAACTGACTGATTGACTGACTGACTGACAGATAACGCACAGACCCAACCGCTGGACCTAAAGGGCTGAAATTTTGCATGGCGATTCTTCTTATAGTGTAGGGGTGAACTAAGAAAGATTTTTAAAAAATTCTTCATAGCTTTTTTTAAATTAAATTTTTAAGCTGTTTTAGCAACTTTTTTTAAGTTTACATTTAAAATAATAATTTGAGGATTATAAAATTTATATCTCGAGAAAGATCATAAAAATTCCTTTAAAATGAAATCTTTTTCGAATCTTTACCTCCATTTTCTGATTTTTGGTGAATTTTTAAATATTAATTTTTAGAATTTAATTTATTAAATGCTGATCACGTGGTTTCTTTGCTTTTTGTGATACTTTAAATTAATTTTACGCCACATGCATAACAAAATAACTTAACCAAAAAAAAATTTCTTTCTAATGCGGTAGACGATTGGACATTATCCACAAAAATATTAAAATACAGTAAAAGAAATGTTCCTCAAACTGTACTATATTAACTGTACTATATTCTTTAGTATGTTCTATTAGATTTAATTTGAATATTTTCTTCTACATTATTTTGTCTTTAAAAATATCCGTTAAATATATTTTATAAATATATTTTTTTGGAATTAATTGCATACATTTACCGTTGTATTTATTTTGAATGTACTCCGTAGCGAAGCACGGGTATTCAGCTAGTTTTTTATATTTTTCTGTTTTAAATGCACGCTGATAGGAAAGCTGTCACAACACAATCTCATAAAAAATTGTTTCGAATCACGTTGAAAACAGCTAACCACTGCTAGAGCCATCTTACTAAGAACCGAAAGAACTTTTTGACCAGCCTAATACAATGCACAGCAGCGTATCCAAGGCATATTATATTAACCAATAATATAAATGAGAATACCGTTAGTATTTGCTTTAGCTGAGTATTTATGACGTGATATTATTGATAAAAAATCTCTATTTGTACGCACATATGGGAAATCTTACGGGAAAGATATGATTGCTCTAAGTGACCTTATAAATTATACAATCAGGAACAGTCTGAAAGAAGGAAAAAGAGACCTGCGGGTCTAATGAGAGATCTGATGTTGTTTTTCTAAACGAGCAATGTACGTTGCAGAGAAAATAGTTTTAAAGGCAACGTACATCTCTAAAACTGGAATTTTTTTTTAAAATCATGAATTTGGAAAGGGTAACTGACATTCTAATAGAAGTAGACTGTTTCCATCTAAATTATTTCATTAAATACTTTTAAAACTTTTTAAAAACTGACTGAAATAATTAATACACTTATGTGTTTCCAAAAAACATGATATTTCAAAAAATCCTATAAAAATATAATAATTATATAATAATATAATAATCCTATAAAAAATGAAATATTCAAAGAACTTAAGGAAATACCGTAAAAATTTGACTGTAATACGCACACGTGTATAATACCCATGCTTGGCTTTTGCGCGATATTTTCGGAAAAAAATTAAAATCCAACTTTAATACGCACCCATAACTTTTAAATATTTTATTTAAAAATTGCACAAATACTTATTAACATAAAAAAATTTGTAATAAAAATAAACGAAAGCGTCAAATTCGGTACAAAAACTTAAATTTTTAATTCACAACAAACAATACTGTCATATTATCAGTCTTAATCACTTTCAATAGAATCCAGCTCATCTATTGTTTGTCGTTTATTCAATGTTTAAAACTATGTTTTTTTATACACGAGTATAATACGCACCCTCATTTTTGCAGAATAAAATGTGAAAAAAAATGGGTATTATACTCAAGATTTTGCGGTATGTATAAAAATTTTCATAAGGTATTGAGTTAAAATAATCAGGAAATTTTCCTGCATTTGCGATTTTATTTCTGGAAATGTCTGTTAAATCCTTTTGTTTACGTGACACATTGCCAATCTTTGGGATAAATTTCATTTCTTTTTTCTGCATTATTGATGAACGTATAAATATTTGTTCTAAACTCATTATTACCCATGGGTTGATAATAATTTTACTTAATTTATGCTTTTTATTGATGAACATACTATAAATTATTAACAAAAAGGATTTTCCACTCATAGGCAATAGGCATATGTTTAGTACAAATTAGGAACTGTTTAGTACAAATTAGGCAATTTAATTCAAACATTCTACAAACTAAACTGACACAATATACATATGTGTTAGTTTCAATGTGTTCAATGTGTTAGTTCAACGCAGAAGAAACATTAATAATTTAAAATATTCTTTAAAGCTTTCGAAATGTATTTGGATGACGAAAAAACTCTGTTGAACCTCGTGTATTAACGAGTAAATCTTGCGTTGTTAGATTCAGACTGCAGGAAATTAAATGTTTTAAACAGCAAAATATTCTTGCTCATAAATTTTAGGAATTAATGCATATATCTGCACTCAATTCCACCAGCAACGAGTAAAATTTGAGACTTCTGGGTATAATTACTCACACACACTCGCCGTGCATGCATATATATATATATATATATATATATATATATATATATATATATATATATATATATATATATATATATATATATATATACTGTCAACTCGGGTAACTTTGGCCCAACAAACAGAGATTGTATGTGCTGTATGTAGACAAAGGAGAGAGAACTACAAGAAAAAACTATGAGAATGTCAAGGCAGTACTACCTTCTATCGGCTCTTGCAATAAATAAGTGATAATCACTCTCCTTTGTCTAGATACAGCACATACAATCTTTTTTCGTTTTGTTGGACCAAAGTTACTCGCAAAAGACAAATTTACCCCAGTTGACGGCACATAAAGGAAAATTAAGATTTAAGACCTGGGATGTCAACTGATGTACGTTACGTTAACTTAACGTTACTTTGACGTTAATATATAAATTTGACATCATTATTTTGGAGGAATGTATTAAGAAATGAGAGTTTCACCTTCTCTAACGAACTCTAAGTTTTACGCAGACCGTTTGTATCCCGGTGATGTTGCGTAGTCCTCAAAGTGGCGCCCGATTTATAGAAAGAAGGATTAATAGGCATGTGTGTGGCGGGGGGTATACTAAAATCTACATATATATATATATATATATATATATATATATATATATATATATATATATATATATATATATATATATAAAAGTTCCGTAACTGACTAACTGACTGACTGACAGATAACACACAGACAAAACCGGTGGACCTAAAGGGCTAAAAGTTTGCATGGCGATTCTCATAGTGTATGGGTGCACTAAGAAAGCTTTTTGAAAAATTCTTCTTACATTTTTTAAATTGAATTTTTAAGCTGTTTTTGAAAATTTTTTAAAGTTTGCATTTAAAATAATAATCTGGGGGTTATAAAATTTATATCACGGGGAAGATCATAACAATTCCTTTAAAATGAAATCTTTTTCGAATCTTTACCTCCATTTTCTGATTTTTGGGGAATTTTTAAAGATCAATTTTTAGAAATTAATTTATTAAATGTTGATCACGTGGCTTCTTTTATTTTGGGGATACTTTAAGTTAATTTTGCGTATAACAACGAAATAAATTGACCAAAAAATTTTAAAATACGGTAAAAGATAAAATTTAACCACTAGGCTAATTGAGATGGAAGTTTTTTAAGAATCTAATTCAAATTAGTATGTTTTATGGATATTAAACACACAAATAAATTGCATACATTGACCTTTGTATTTATTATATATATATATATATATATATATATATATATATATATATATATATGTGTGTGGGTATGTGTGTGTGTGTGTGTGTGTGTGTGTGTGTGTTTGTTTGGCTTTAATTGCATACGTTGACCGTTGTATTTAATTTGAATTCAATTTTCTCCGTAGCGAAGCACGGGTATTCAGCTAATATATAATAAAAATTCATGGTAGGAAAATTTATGTTGATCTGAAACTTATAATTAAATGTATTTAAAAACTGTATGAGAGCCGCATCCTATGGCATCTATCTTAATAAGGGGAAGTTATGTGAGGAATGGAATTTAAGATGAGAGTTTTGCTCACTGTCAGAATGGTTTAATTGGGAGAACGTGGGCGTGGAGGTTAGATAACAGGGTCTACCCATGGTCCTAGAGAACAGCCACTTTCAGTCTAAGCGTGGGAAGGAGATCTAATAATAGCTATGCTCTTTATATAGAAAATCTTTTCATTCTCTCTTTTCATTAAAAAGTTCTCCGTGAAAGGCTCCTCTTATGTACAACACAGATACAAGGGAGACGCCCAATGAACATACATGTTTCATTTAGGTCAGGGAAAGCATGCTTTCCATGATCCAGTGAAATTATTCCTTAAAAAATACTAAAACCCAACGCACGTTTCTCCCATGTTCACAACTAAATACAAGATTTTTAGACACATCTCTGTTCCTTAATTGAACACTATGTGCGCTGCCAAAATTTAAATAATTAATAAAAATGACACATATTTTTTCGGATGCCAAGAAAATATTCCAGTTTTAGAAACAGGAATTTATCTTTATCAATTTCTTCATACACGAGCTAATAAGGGAATAATTGTTTATGTGTAACACAAGAATACACCACGGAAAATATACGCCTATAACTTACATTTCCCGAAACTGTTCTAGAAAATTATCTACGAATGCCCTCATTTTACGAAAACCTTGAGGCTGCTGTGTACTTACCCTATTGGATTCGCTAATCTCGGTGTTTGCCTACGGAGAAAATGTGTCTACTATTGCCAGCTACATAATTGCTGATAATCCAATAGAAATGGTATTTTCAGATAACCTGAACTTTTCTGCACCTTGCGACGGGATTCGTTTTAGAAATTTCATCCACCAAAAGAATTTTGGAGCGTATAAAACCCACAAGACCTGATTTTTTCCCGAATAATTCAAATTTTAAAATGTTATTTGCATTTTTTTAAAAAAACGAAAAATGCCCGAGGGTGTAAAATTTTTTTCTCTATTACGGAGAACAATATAAAAAAATCTTTCACTCCAAGTCGCCAATCTCTGGACAAATTTTCTTCATAGGTTAACACTGAAGTGGGCGGGTTAGTACAAGGCAGTCTTAAGCCTTATCGATCATGTTAAATACTAATAACATTTAAAAAATTTCGGTAGTCTCTTCTAACGAAACTACCGCGGGTTATTAACATAGGATTACTTATCGTTGCTTACCCCTTTTGTATGTGTATATGTATGTATGTGTTATGTATATATGTATATGTATATATATATATATATATATATATATATATATATATATATATATATATATATATATATATATATATATATATATATATATATATATATATATATATATATATATATATATATATATATATATATATATATATATATATATGTATGTATGTATGTATATATATATATACATATATGTATGTCAAAATTTTAACGCATTTTGGTACTTTTTAACTGTTTACTGCTTGTCGAAGCTATACAGACTGGGTTTGGCTCGCTGCCAAAATTATAACTCACGAGGACGGATGGACGGATGGTTTTAGCGCCTAAAATTTTGCTTTCCGAAGGACCGTTATGGAGGAACGTAATCCTACGTTAAAAAGAATTAAAATAAACATCTATATTTTTAAAGGTTTATTAACATCCCTGCCAGCTCAACACAATCCGAAACAGGAAAATTATCTGACAAAAGTGTTTCAAATTTACTTTTCTAGGGCCTTTACAATGCATGAAGGAAACAAGATGTTGAAACTTGAAAAAAAAATTCATTATGCATAGCAGGAAAACGAAAATTATTAAATAACAACACAACATAAAATCCAGGATATAAGAGCATTGAATTCACATCTACACCAAAGCAAATTGAAAGCCATTTACAGTTGGAAATTCTACTTGCAAAATTTTTATATATTCCCTTTAAAATTTCCTCCTTAATAGGAAATAAACGTCTAAGTTAAGACCTAAATTAGCAACACTTTTTTTATCATTTTGCTTCTTAATGTCGTCTTGTTTCTCGTTTTTCCATGTAGCGATATCGTTGAATTTAACTGGTCAATACATACATTAGATCGAAGAACTAGGTTTTCAGATCTTAACATAAACAATATGCCTCAAACTTATTAAAAAAACAGCTGTTATAGACTCGAAGCCGTTTATTACGATAGTTATTTTTCTGCATATAACTTCGCTAACTTGCAAAAACAACCTCATTATAAAGTTTTGCTCGAGTCCCCGCAATTTTAAATTACCTGCGTTTTTATAACAGTTTGATTCGAAATACATTAGCTTCATACTGGATAACAGTGAACTGGTAGGCAGTAAAAACTCTATTAAAAAACTTTCAAAGATCTCTCGCTTTCTTAAACAAAACTCTCTGTCTACCTACAAATACCATAAAATTATCTGTCTATAGGTATTACATTTTTTACAAAACATGTTAGAATCTGTTAGCAGAAATAATGTTTTATAGTTTGTAATAAATTCTTTTCGATTAAATTTCGATTATGTGAATTCGAATACGCAAAATCTTATTTTCTATTTGGTTGGGAGTTTCCGGAGAGAACTGGCTTTGAGCCTGCCTGAGTATGGATGGATTTGATTTGATTTGGTTTGATTTGGAGCACTACGGTCAACTTTTTGCTACACGAGGGCAAATTAGACCGGGACCTACAGTTTAAAGACGATTCCGAACTGCCACAAACATCCATGCCAACATTGGGACTCGAACTCACAGGATCTGAACCGAATGCCAGCGCTCACCTGACCATCACCTGGCTGTCCTGAGTACGATTATGCTAGTAAAAACTTTCTCAACCTGCAATAAATGATTTTAAATGGGTTTATAAAATACTGCACCTTTTCTTCATAATGGGCTTCCTTATACTTTACCATTGTTTTTAAGGGGGTCCAAGACACAAAATTGTTCGAATTTTCGAAAAAAAAATTATTGCATTAAAAATTTCTGTGTTCTTTTACGCTTAAAAAGACGTTTAAATAATGCTTCTATCTTAATTAGGACAGGAGAAATTATTTATTTTTTTTGCAACATTCTAATAGTAGCCAATCGTTGTTTAAACCTGTAAGTGCGTTTTTCTGTATGACGGGTTTTTTTCCCCATTTCTCGTCTTTAAATTGTTATAAGTCAAGAACCGTTAAAGATAAATGGTTGAAACTTGTGACATGTCTTTTTCAACTATTTTACTTTAATTTAGATTCAGCAAATTTTAAAAAAATATTTACTTTTGAAAATATGATTTTTTAAAATTAAGTTATATAATTTTTTGTAATTTTTCATCTAAATATTTTTAATTTTTTAAAAAATTAATATTTTAAAAAAAAGTGAATCAAAATTAAAACATATATTTCTGTTTAATTAAATGAAAAAATTTTGAAATTCGACAAATAATATTTCGAGTTATAACGATTTTAAATTACCTCACTTTTATTAAAAATTTTAAATTTGAAAATTTTTTGGAAACGTTTTGAGAAGTTTTATGATGTGATTTTGTTTACAAATTATATGGTTAACCATCACAAAAAATTCAAAATTTTAACTCAATAAATAAAAAGAATTTTAAAATGTGTCCCGGACCCCCGTAACGGAAGATGATAACTTCTTAATTGACGCCTAAAACTCTTCCATGTGAGTAAGCAAAATACAAGATTTTTTTATCCTCCTTAATGTCATGAATAAAATCAAAAAAATTATTAAATCGGGTTCAGGAGTGCTTTGTGTAGGAGGTATTATAGCACAAATTTTGCAGGCAATCGTATTTCGGCTCAAAAACATCTATCCAAATGATTAACTTGCATCATAAGTCGAAATAATAACTTTCATGTTAACAAATTGCTCTTAGGCCGTCCGCTCAAGGAGCGACTAAAAAGAAACTGATAACCGACTCAAATCACAAACCAGTCCGTGATGAGTCGTAACCCATGTCATTGAATGGAGCCACGCACACGGCGCAACTGGTTACAAACCCGTCCGACGGGTCCAACTGGTTACAAACCCGTCGGACGGGTTTGTAACCAGTTGCGCTGTGTGCGTGGCTCCATTCAATTACATGGGTTACGACTCATCACGGACTGGTTTGTGATTTGAGTCGGTTATCCGTCTCTTTTGAGTCGCTCCGTGTGAGGACGGCCTTAAGTATTGACATAAATATTCTTGAAAGGTGATTCATAACCTTACCGAGTCGTGAGCTAATTTTTCTAATAACCAATCAACGTTTGATCCCTCCAGGTATATTTAACTAGCTGAATACCCGTGCTTCTCTACGGAGTTTATTCAAATTAAATATAACAGTCAATGTATACAATTAATGCCAAAAAATATATATATATAAAAAAAAATCGTAACAGATACTTTTATAGACAAAATAATGTAGAAGAAAATATTCAAATTAAATACAACGGTCAATGCATGCAATTAATTTTTATGTTTAATATCCATAAAACACACTAATTTGAATTAAATTCTTAAAAAATTCCATCTCAATTAGTGTAGTAGTTAAATTTTATCTTTTGCCGTATTTTAATATTTTTTTGTCAATTTATTTCCTTGCCATGCTCGTGACGCAAAATTAATTTAAAGTATCACAAAAAGAAAAGAAATCTCGTGATCAGCATTTAATAAATTAAATTCTAAAAATTAACCTATAGAAATTCGCCAAAAATCTGAAAATGGAGATAAAGATTCGAAAAAGATTTCACTTTAAGGGAATTTTTATGATCTTTCTTGTGATATAAATTTTATAACCCTCAAATTATTATTTTCATTGCAAACTTAAAAAATGTTGAAAAAACAGATTAAAAATTTAATTTTAAAAAATCTATGAAGAATTTTTCAAAGGTCTTTCTTAGTGCACCCCCTACACTACAAGAAGTATCGCCATGCAAAATTTCAGCCCTTTAGGTCCAGAGGTTTGGTCTGTGCGTTATCTGTCAGTCAGCCAGTCAGTCATGGAACTGTTTTTTATATATAGATCATAAAAAATATTTTAGCTATATTTTAATCCATATAAACACTAAAACTGTTGATTCAATTATATCGTGACATTAATTTATGGAATAGAGGCCTGAATATATAACAATTAAAAAAATAATTGGGTTAAAATTTATTGCAATTTCTTTTATTAGTTTTTTTTAATATGCTTTTATAAAGAAATAGTGTCTTAAATGACTTTCTGGTTGATACAACTTAAGGGAATGCGAGAAACGAAAATTTTTTTGCATGCATTTTAAAACAATATTTCCCCGTCAAACGTTTTTTCAAATAAGGTACATTATACATAAATGAACAATTGTACCAATGCATAAATAATATATCTGAAGTTTTGTACTTCAAAAAATTTTAAATTCAAACTTTAAACTATGTATTATTTTCGACGCATCTGCCAAACAAACAGCTCAATTTGCATATTTTTTCCCAGCCAAACATATGGAAAATTTCAGAATAATTCTGTGCTCAGATGGCAAAATATTTTAAGTCACTTTTCTTAAAAATTGAGTTTTTCGTATTCCGGATTCTCGTTCGCTGATGTTTCCTATTTTCTGTAACTACTGTAAGTAATAGCCAACTATTAACACATATATAAATACAATATAATACAAATATAAAACAAATTACTGATTTTTCATGATATCTTAAAATTGCTGTCACGTAAAATTTAAAAAAAAAGGTGTTTTATAACATTTTGCCATCTGAGCACAGAACTTGTCTAAAGGATCTATCACTTTTAAAAATTATGTTTTCAAGGAAATTTTTTTTTCAGGAAAAAATGTTTTCAAAATTTTTTCTAAAAATAAAATCTTGGAGGCACTTTAACAACTTATTATCGGGGTATGTTTAACATCTTAACCTATTTTTCGTCGATTTGGGGAAGTACACTGTACACCGCTAAAAGTCACATTACCTTTGAGGTAGGAATGGAGTAAATATTTTTTTATTATAATCCATTATAGCAGTAACAATTCATTGCCATAATCCCATAAAAATTCAGTTTTAATTCAAATCAAAAAACATAACGAAATAATTTAAATAAAGAAAATATGGGGTTTTTTTCAGTGCAGCAGACGGTTTCTTGGATAATATCCTAAATATGGATCTGTTCACATAGAATCCGTCAGCGTCAGCGTTACTCGTATTGGAATATATTTAACCAATTACAAACCTCCAAACGATTAGCCACGAAATTGTTACGGTCTGAGATCGGTTTAAAATACGTCAATGCAAATAATGCTGACAGATTCTATGTGAACAGGCAACAACTTTTTAGGAATGCGTCATACAAAATTGTCCCGATTCCCAGGAAACGCGCAGACGACGTTAAAAAAAAGAACAGAATTTTCCGTTGACCGCAGATAAGCGTTGTTAAAGTAAACACTGAATATTTTGTCGCATGCGTATAAAGAATTCGTGAAAATAGAACGCCATACAATATTTCATCAAGGTAACCTTGCATTGGAATTTCACATGCATCTTATTGAAGGTGGTAAGTCGAGAAAAATATTCATTTCGAGGCACATCATAAGACTAAAAGTACCTTTATATACAGCACGACAACATTTTAATTACTGCAAAAAAATATTTTATTTGGATTTGCAATCTTTACAGGAACACATGGTTTGCGCAATTTTATCCAAAACCTTAACCTTTAGCTTAGGGGACCCATCTTTCCGATGCCCTCTTTAGAACGGGAAATTTCATACCCCTCAGTTAGAACGGCCATTAAGGAGTCATATGTATGTATGTATATATGTATGTATGTATGTATGTATATATATATATATATATATATATATATATATATATATATATATATATGTATGTATATATATATTATGTATATATATATATATATATATATATATATATATATATGTATGTATATATATATTATGTATATATATATATATATATATATATATATATATATATTATATATATGTATTATATAAAATATACATATATATATATACATATTATATATATATATATATATATATATATATATATATATTTATATTTATAGTGCTAGACTTCTAGAAATAGAGGTGCCGGAACAGTAACCTTCCGGGAGAATACCAACAGAATAATTTGTGATTAAATAAATGTTTTTAACTATCGTAATTTTTTTTTTCCTAAAGAGAGGTACTGGAACGCCGTTCCGGCGCGTTCCGCCTCAAATCTAGCCTTGTATATATATATACATATATATATTATATATATATATACATATAAATATATATATACATATATATATTATATACATATATATATTATATACATATATATATATATATATATATATATATATATATATATATATATATATATATATATATATATATATATATATATATATATATAATTTATATATATATATATATATATATATATACATATATATATTATATACATATATATATTATATACATATATATATTATATACATATATATATATATATATATTTCTTTCTTTATTTATTCTTGGGCCCTTATTCTTGGGATACATGCTATCCCACCTCGTGAGGAAAAGATTAACAAGGCAAGAAAATAAATATGTGCTGTGGTTTAGAATTTTGCATCCCCATTCATTCCTGCATTACTCAGAATTATACATTTATTTTCCTCTGTCGTCGAAAGCAATATATTTATAAATGACTCTCCGATGTATTATACTCTACACCTTTTGCATCAACATAGGTGTGAATATTTTTCAGTGATGTGTCCACGAACCACAATTTTAATCAGAATCTAGGAAGAGCCATAGCTGCTATTTTTTTTTTGTGTGTGTGTGTGTGATTGTGTTACGTAAGGGAACTATCCCCCGCAGACACGTCCCATTGTATGTACTCTTCAGCACGTGGACACAGTTGAAGCGCCTGCGAAGGGTGCTCGACCCTCAGACGTGGTCTAGTGTTAGCGTTGGATGAAGATCGAGAGTCTGTGAACTGGAAATCAAAGGCAACGCCTTAAATCGATATATAGCAACACAGAAGGCACCTCGTCTCCCGCAATTTCGAGTATCAATCTGTCACTAGGCGAAAATCTGAAGCAAAAGTATTTATGTCACGTTGAGGCTGTTGTATACTAATCCTAATGGATTCGCTCGCCTTAATGTTAAACTATGGAGAAAATGTGTCCAAGGATTGCCAACTTGGATTGAAAAATTTTTAATATTGTACACCGTAATAGATAAAGAAATTTCACACCTTGGGGTATTTTTTGTTTTAAAAAAAATGCAAATAATATTTTTTAATTTAAACTATTCGGGGAAAAAAATCTGGTATAATGTGATTTTAACGCTCTTAAATTCCTTTGGTGTGCAAATTTATAAAATGAATCCTATTACAAGGTGCAGAAAACATCAGGCTGTGGGAAAATACCATTTTCATTGTATTACTAGTTAAAAACCCGTACTTCGCCGCGGAGTACATTCAGATGAAATACAACGGTCAATGTATGCAATTAATTCCAAAAATATGTATAAATATATTTATAATACAACGATTAATATATGTAACGATTAATATACAACGATTAATAATGTAAAACATTAATAATGTATACAACGATTAATGTATACAGCGATTAATAATGTATACAACGATTAATAATGTAAAAAAAAAACGAAAAAATATATTTATAAAAAATCGCAACAGATATTTTTATAGACAAAATAATGTAGAAGAAAATATTCAAATTAAATCTAATAGGACATACTAAATAATATAGTACAGTTGATATAGTACAGTTTAAGGAACATATCTTTTACTGCCTTTTAATACTTTTTTCCAATCGTCTGCCGTATTAGCAAGAAAAACATTTTTTTTTTGTCTATTTCGGTGTTATGCACGTGACGATAAATTAATTTACAGTACCAGGAAAAGAAACCACGTGATCAGCATTTAATAAATTCAATTCTAAAAATTAATCTTTAAAAATTCACCAAAATTCAGAAAATGGAGGTAAAGATTCGAAAAAGATTTCATTTTAAAGAAATTTTTATGATCTTTCTTGTGATATAAATTTTATAACCCTCAAATTATTATTTTAAATGCAAACTTAAAAAAGTTACTAAAACACCTAAAATTTAATTTTAAAAAATCTAAGACGAATATTTCAAAAATCTTTCTTAGTGCACCCCTACACTATAAGAAGAATCACCATGCATAATTTCAGCCCTTTAGGTCCAGTGGTTTGGTCTGTTAGTCAGTCAGTCAGTCAGTTACGGAACTTTTTTTATATAGATAGATAAGTGTACATGTGGCTATAAATAATAGACACATTTTCTCCATAGGCTAACGTTGAGGGGAGAGAATCAAATAAGGTTAGTGCACAGCAGATTTAAAAATTAGTTATTAAATGTTCCTAAAATTCTGGTGTTCGTTTGACTGTTACATAAATCGCGTCATCTGCTTGATTCAGTGAACTCTCAGTTCAACCTAAAATTATGCTAAAAAGAGATTTTTGCGGAATTTATATAAAATTTGGACCTGTAGCTTTGCAAGTTTTCTTTTTATCTCACATACTTATCTCAGATTACTACAAATTTTGTATCCTTTAACAAGAGTTTTTATACAAAACTAATCTATAAATACAAAACATTTCCTTAACTGACTGACTGACTGACAGATAACTTACAAACCAAACCGCCGGACCTAAAAGATTGAAATTTTGAATGGCTATTCTTCTTATAGTGTAGGGGTACACTAAGAAAGATTTTCGAAAAATTCTTCTTAGATTTTTTTTAAATTAAATTTTTAAGCTGTTTTTATAACATTCTTTAAAGTTTGCATTTAAAATAATAATATGAGGGTTATAAAATTTATATCACGAGAAAGATCATAAAAATTCCTTTAAAATGAAATCTTTTTCGAATCTTGACCTCCATTTTCTTATTTTTGGTGAATTTTCAAAGATTAATTTTGCGAATTTCATTTATTAAATTCTGATCACGTGGTTTATTTTCTGTTTGTGATACTTTAAATTAATTTTGCGTCACGTACATAACAACAAAATAAATTGACAAAAAGAAATATCTTTTTTTTCTTTCTAATGCGGCAGACGATTCGACATTATCCAAAACAATATTAAAATACAGTAAAAGAAATGTTCCTCAAACTGTACTATATTCTTTATTATGTTGTATTAAATTTAATTTCAATTTTTTTTCTACATTATTTTGTCTATAAAAAAACCGTTACGATATTTTTATGAATATATTTTTGGGTTTTTTTTTTGCATTAATTGTATATATTGACCGCTGTATTTAATTTGAATGTACTCCGTAGCGAAGCACGGGTATTCAGCTAGTCTTCAATAAATTTTTTCCTTTTATTTATTACAGTTTGTCATTCAAATATTTTTGTTACCTATTTCTCTGTAGTTAAGTGTGTTAAGAAACCAATTAATGAGTGTTATACGCGTGAAAGGAATTCAAATTCTGTCTCGCAGTTACTACATGACACGAATTCTTTCCTTTATTTGATCCGTTCGACTATCGGCATTTGGAATAGATTTCGCGGAATGTACAAGTAATTTTGACATTTTTCTTGCCAAGTTTTATCTCCATACTCAAGTCAGACATCTGCAAATTTTGTATCTTTAGCGAGTATCTTCCGATTTTTATCCAAATGTTGATTTTTATCCTTTTCTTTCATTTAATAAATATTTCTCTTTAATTTTTTTCGCTCATTTAACTCTCTCTTTAATTACGAATATTTAGTTATTTATTTATTTTATGTGCATAACGGTGAGAAATCTTTTGAAATAGAGCATTTAGGCAGCTGCTGGTGATCACCGAAGCAGATACGTTCTAGAAAGTTTAATAACTATTGAGGGTTGAATTTTTTAAATTGAATAAAGCTGAAAGCGGACGAAAGTTGCTAAGAAACTGCAAAATAAAAGCAGTGAAAGAGAAAGCTTAAGTAATTTAATTCTCAAAAGGAGTAAATGTTTGGGATTTTGTTGCAATTTTTTACACTACTTGCATTGTTTATTTTTATTTTGAAAACCTTGCTGCGTTACAAACTACTAATAGTTTGTAAAACAACAAATTAAGGAATTAAATGAATATTAAACGAATATAATATAAATAAATAATTTAGAACAGAATGTTATTGTATTTTAACCGTAACAAAAGTGTCAATTAATGTAAAAGAATAGCGTCTGTTAGATGAAAAATTAGATTTTTGGGGTAGAAAAATATTGGATAGTTAAAAGGTTTTTTTATTACTTTTAACAGTTTATTTTTATTTTTACAACCTTGCTACGTTACAAACTATTGATAGTTTGTAAAACAACAAATTAAGGAATAAACGAATATAATATCAATAAATAATTTTGAACAGAATGTTATAATATTTTAACCATAGCAAAAGTGTCAATTAATGTAAAAGAATAGCTTCTGTTGCATGAAAAATTAGATTTTTAGGGTAGAAAAATATTGGACAGTTAGAGGAATTTTTTATTACTTTTAAAAGAGTATTCATTATTAAATTTGGACTGCTGTGACTAAAATTTAATTCGAATTAAGCTGCACAGCTGACATCTTTTGACTGAAACAGTTTTTAAAAAAAATTCAATCATTTAAAATTACTAGATATTTAAAACCTTAAATTAAAAATATGAATTGTAATTTTAAAAAAAGAATGCGTAAAATTTAGTGTAATTTAATTACAGATTTTCTTTTGCTGGAATGATCCTTGAAAATCTAATAACAGCGAAGAGATTTTATAAAATCAGAACATTACATAACTCTGTTCAAAATTTTTGTATTATTACTATAATATATAATAATTATTATTATAAAATTTTATAAAACAAACAGCGGCAAATATACTTTTCCTATGCTCCAAGCTAATAAAAACGGAACGAAAATTTTGAGTATTTTCGAAATATAGAAAATAAATCATAAAATTCATCATCAAGATCATTCCGTCTTGAGAACAAACAAGTCGACTCAAAAATAATGAATAATAATCTATTCCTATTCTAGAATTATTAATTTTATGCATAGAATGACAATTTTAATTATATTATTACAAAATAAACCATAATTTCATCGCAGTATCAAAATTAGCTGGAATTATTCATAACCTGCGAATTATAGGTGGTCTTACAAGTGGTCTAGTTTTAAATAAAAGTACAAATACTTCATAATAACTTATAATGTAGATATTATAAAAGTTACAACAAAGTGTTAACCGCGGTTAATAAAGTCATTTTTAGTTTTTTAAATTTTTTTTTCGTTTTCTCATTAAGAAAACTAAAAAAATCGTCATTATCAGTTCCTAAAAGGATTCATAATGAACCATGTATAAAGGGAAACAAAATTAATTTTTTATGCCCTTATATAAAATAAGGATGAGTTTTCCCCTGTAACTCAATATGTTGTTTTCAGTTGTGAAAGTCATTAATTTCTGTTTCTTATGCTTATTACTGTCAAATTAAAAGCGATTTTTTTTTACTGTATTCAGTACTACTTGTTTTGGTGTATCCGGTGTGTATAATCATTTCTCACTTCAGCAGTTCCGCTGCGTTAAGATTTCAGTAAGTTAAAAGAGGTGGAACCAATTTTTTTCCCGTATCTGATAGTGAGAAAAATAGAGCAGAAGTGAGAACTAGAAAGCTTTCTACTTGCTCCACAATCCTGCTCGAATGAACACTTTGTTGTTTTCTTTACTTATGCCACTGTTCTAAATCAATAGAAATGGTTAGTTGACTGTTTGGTTTAAGAGAAATATGTTCATCTTTTGCATCACGATTGGGAAAACTGACCGGGGTCTACAGTTTAGAACCAATTCCACATGGTTGTACATATTTGTCTACCCCGAGATTCGAAGCCGCAGACTCAATTGTTCCAAAAACTAGAACCTTAGCTATTCGGTCAACGTCCGGCTAAATTTACAGAACCATGCAGAGGCTATGCGAATTAATAATTAGTAAAATTGTGATATTCTTATAGCTCTCATCTTCAATAAATAATTAACAATGCTTACATAGTAGAGCAATTTTATTTGTTCTTTGAAAGTCTTCCAGAGAATGAACAGTTATCACATTGCCAACACTTGTCGCCTGTCAATTTGAGAAAGGCTATAACTGACTTTTGCGATGTATCCGCAGTAAGCGCTGCGGTCATCTTTTGCTATACAAGGACGAAGCAGACTCCCCTTCCCCCGAGTTGGTAGACCTTAACCTTCACCTAATATGGAGACCATATCGCTCATTTGCTGCAACAGCGTCATAACTCGAAAACCACGATTTTTCAGGAGATGCATTTGAAGTTAAAAGTTCACATATGGGCAAGTTAAATCCGCAGACCGGAAGCTCCTATAAGGTCAATGGGTAGGGAAGATGTTAACCAGGGGTCAAATTGAAGGTAGCGTCCCTGTGGTATTAACTCAAAAAGCATAATTTTCGAGTTATGACGTTGTTGCAGCAAATGAGCGATATGTAAAGTTGAAAACAGTACCTAACCAAAGTTCACTGAAAATAAACTGCACCGCTATAATCGCCGCTGTTCAAACTGGATTTAGCGAACACCTTGAATGTGCTTATGTCGGTCTACATCAGTTTGAGCTTACGAGTATATCTTTTGAACTGGAAGATGATGAATGTGAAGCTGTAGGAAATTTTTCTCCAGATATTTTTTTAAATCACGGATTAACAAATGATAATTTTTTATGAAAGTAGAGGTTTAATTAAAGGCAACGCAATTTTGAAATTTAAAATTCTTCAATTGGCTTTAAATTATTAAAGTATGTCACGAAAAAATTATTTTTTGAAAAAATTTACTATAATGAAAGGATTTTCGAAAATCAACCTTGCTACGTCTGAATATATATTTTTAAATGCAGAAAACGGAATACAAAAACGTGCATTAGCTAAGGTGTATAATTTGAAAATGGACCTTTAACATAGGAATAGAAAATTTGTAATGTCAAACTAATGTACCACCATTGGTCAGTGATAACACATACTCTCCGTTCAGGGACCAGCTTGATTCTTCAATTTTTAAACAGCCTCTTTTATATTCGCAGGACTGAGAATTCATTTGAATTAAACTACTTCGATTGCGATTAAAAATCGCTTCCCAGCCTTCGTTATGCCAGATAGTTTGTTCAAGATAACATAAGAAAGAAAAAATAAAATGTAAACTTTAGATGTCAGTTACCCAAAAGTAACCCTTCCCTCCTACCCAAGATGCGCCATAAATTGACAGGTGTACTACTAAATCCAATTAGTATGTGCAATGTAAGGAAAAAAAATCCGGGCTCGGGGCCACATAGGGGTTAGCACGTCAGACTTTAGAGCTGAGGGTGCTCGGTTCGAATCCTGGTGAGCACTAGTGAATGATCTCGTGTCTAAACTGGATATGGCTACGTTAAATCTACAGGCCGGAAAGTCCTTCTGATGTGTCGATTATAAGAGTGAGAGGAGGGTGCGAGTCCTCAAGATGTCCCCCCCCCCCCTGTTGATGCTCGGCAAAATTATGGTGTCACTGGACTAAAATTCGGCCCCCGACTGGTTTGGTGCTAAACAAGAGGCGTGAGCTAAACAAGAGGCGCATGTCTTCAATGAAGCTAGTTAGGATTTATCAGGGATCTTTTTCTTGTAACAATAATGACAACAAGAAAAAAAATCCCTGAAACTAATGGCAAAGTATGCAATTATGGTGCCAAAACTCTACCATTAATTTTTTAGTAAGACCGTACAAAAGAATGCCCCTTGCAACTTGTACGGTCTTCAGACATCAATGTAGATTGGTAAGTCGTGGTTAAAATATTGTATTTTCTTGGTGAGATGATAATTAACTGTTCACTTTAAGTACCCATTATTTAACAAAAAAGACTAGCAAAATGCAGTGGTACAATCCATAGGTGTAACGTGCTTCTAACTTTTTTTTTTTTTTGGGGGGGGGGGGGCATGAATTGAATTCAGTTAGGGTCCTCTTAAGCGCATGGACTGCCAAACGGTCCTTAAAATATAAAATATTATGATATTTTTGAAATTGAATAACAATAGAATTGATGTTTGAGTAGTATTCAAAATTTATACAATGAGAAAAATAAATATAATATGAATAAAATGAGAAAAAAAATAACATCGAATATTTGTTATGGATCATATCATTATTAAAAACTATGTTAAGGCTAAAGACATAAACGGAATCTTTAGTTTCACAGTTTGAAAAAGCGGAAAAAAAACTTTCTTAAAAGTTTCCTACAATTTTCCGATTTTAGCTGAATTTCTATTAACGTTTTAATTTATTTCAAGTTAAGTTGGGGGGGGGCGCGTGCCCCCCGTGCCCCCCCCCCTCCCCCCCCGACGCTACGCCTATGGTACAATCACAAGAGCGAGAAGCGGACTCTAGGGGCCTGTTCACATAGGAGTCCGGTAGCGGAAGCGTTAAAGTTTTTTTTTTGTATTGAAATGTATTTAACCAATAACAAACCTCCAAACGATTAGCAACGAAATTTTTAACTCCTATGATTGGTTTAATTCCGTCTCAGCGCCATCTTTCCTTTTACGCTACCGCTACCGGACTCCTATGTGAACAGGCCCTAATTCTTGAAGGTTAAAAAGTAATCCATGGCAAGAAATAATCAAAAATAATACTAACATTAAATGCCGTTAAAAATTCTGCAGTTTTTCATTCAACTAAATCTCAGCCAGATTTTAGCCTTGTTTCACACGTATCAACAGGAGAAAACTGCACTTTATACCAAAACTACCGTTTTACACGTTTAGAATTTATTCTGAAAAAAATGGAGAAATACGAATATTTTTTCTTCGCTTTGTAGGTACGGTATCGCTTTTATTTTCATATTTTTAGAAGAAAAACTTTTTTTTTTCAAAATACTTCGATGATCACTAAATTGTCAACATCGAGACATATTAATGACAAGCAACAAAAATATAAACTGTGCTCTGAAGTTTGTCCTTAAAGACATATTACGACGGAATGGATCTCAAAATTAGCGAATATTCGTGTAGAGAAATCCTATCCGGAAATCTGGAGGATTAGAAAACGTGCGTAACAGATGTTTTCCAACATCATGCAGAGATGTCTAGTTTCTGTTTCAATTAGTGCACAGCCGGCATGAAGAAGCAGCTGATAACCATTAGTCCACATAAGGACCCCAATGTTTACGTTATTTATGCCCCCAACCTTCAATAAATGGATTAGAAAACCATGCCAATAGAAATGATATTTGCAACCCAGAATTAAATACCCCCTCCTAATCATATAAAGCTCTCTGCAATTTTAAAACTCGAGTAGCTATTTTCGAAAACGTCCGTCAAAATTTCTCAAGTGCACCTTGAGTTCCGAGTGTTATGGGGTGGGGGGACTTTTACAGAACTGGAAACTTCTCTGCTATCCCCGCCAGACCCCCCCCCCCCCTCGTCAACCCCACCCCCACCCACCCCCCTTTCTAACTCTCAAGAGTAAAAACCCCAGTCCCGGTTTATACATTTCAATGAAGATAGATATTTATTCCAGGAACACTGCAGGAGAGGAATTTTTATAAAACGTGTTTTTCTTTCAAAAACGGAGGTAAAATTCGAGTGGTTCTAAAAGTAGGCGGAGTGGAGGGAAAGGGGGGGCGTCAATAGACTGCGAAGAGAACGCGAACTCCAGTGCGTGCGTGCGACGTGATATCTCCATAGAAACAAGAGCGCTCGAAAATTCGTACGCGCGGTTTTTAAGATTATCGATTTGGGGAGGTGAACTTTTGGGGAAAAACTTTTGTTATTCAATTTTTTTTTTTTTTTTACATCTTTTCGATTTTACAGAGTCTTAAAGAGTTTCGAACGTAAAAAGGGACAAAAACAAAGTGTGATAAAATAAAAGACGCGTCAAGATTTTTCGGGAAAAATTTACCCGGGTTTCTTTTTATCTACTCCTTCCGTCTAAAGAATTAGTGTAATTAGTAGAAGTAAAGAAACAGAATCTCCAAGGTTTATGTCGACCTTTTGGCTGCTTTTTCATGGTTTGAAGTGGTTTTCCTCCTCGCCTTGATTAAGACTTTTTAGAATTTATTTTCAAAGATTATAGTTGAGAATTCGAGATAAACTCAAAATAACTTGTGATACTTTTTTTTTCTATCATTCAGCACTTTGATATCACACTTCTTAGAAGAGATATTTTTGTTTTGTTTCTTTTTTGTTGCACAAACTTCTTATTCGTGTAATGAAAATAAAGTAAACAGCATTTACTTCTTTTGATCGAGTTGAGAAAAATTGATATTTAGCGGGTTCATTCATTGATTTCTTCGAGTACTGAATGATGAGTATATTTTTGAGAGAAATACACTTCAAATTTAAAAAAAAAAAGTTTGCATGAAACAATGCAGGCTTTTTACTGCTCCTCTTAATCAATTTAAAATTTACTTGAAGATAAATTTTTCCAATTACTTATATTATATGTCTGTCCGCTAAAAGAAAATGGATTAAAAGGAACTTTATCCCTTTTATCTGATCTTATATTTTTACTTCAAGAGAGTTGTTCAAATAATTTTCCGATTTTTGATGGTAAAAATTGTATGATGTTTTCTGCTTCCAAAGCTTTAAAACATGTAGCTTCTCTTTGTTTTTGAAGATAAGTGACTATCTGTATTTATTTAATGTATTTCAATCCAGTCTACTTCTCTCGTAGATGGGAACTAAATGTTTTACTAAAATGTAGCGAAAAATTTCATAGAAAATAAATTAAAATATATTGTTATATATGAAACTAATTTACACAAATACTAGCTGAATACCCGTACTTCGCTAGTTGTACATTCAAATCAAATACAACGGTCAATGTATGCAATTAATGCCAATATATATATATAATACAACGATCAATGTATGCAATTGATGTAAATATATATATATATATATATATATATATATATATATATATATATATATATATATATATATATATATATATATATATATATATATATATATATATATATATATATATATAAATCGTAACGGATATTTTATAGACAAAATAATGTAGAAGAAAATATTCAAATTGAATCTAATAGAATACACAAAAGAATATAGTGCAGTTAATATAGTACAGTTTGAGGAACACAATCTTTTGATGTATTTTAATATTTTTGATGTGTTTTAATGTCCAATCGTCTGCTGCATGAGCAAGAAAAAAAATTTTTTTTTTTTTTTTTTTTGCTAATGCTCTTTCTATTTCATTGTTATGCACGTGACGCAAAATTAGTTTAAAGTATCACAAAAAGAAAAGAAACCTCGGGATCAGCATTTAATAAATTAAATTTTGAAAATTAATCTTTAAAAATTCACCAAAAATCAGAAAATAAAAAAAGATTTAAAAAAGATCTCATTTTTAAGGAATTTTCATAATCTTTCTCGTGATATAAATTTTATAACCCTTAGATTATTATTTTAAATGCAAACTTAAAAAAAGTTACAAAAGCAGCTTAAAATTTAATTTAAAATAACACAGGGCAACAGTGGTTTTGGTGCCGGGGTATTTGGAGCTGATTTCATATGAATTTGATGCCCTGAATTTAAATATGGCATTAGTTTTTGCCTAGGAGCTCAAATTTCTAAGATATAACATTTTTGTGAAATATACGTTTCACTATTTTAAGTTAAAACCATGGAACAAATTAAAAAATTAAACGCGGAATTTATTATTATTTTTATATTTTTTTAATGTTAAAGGAACATAAAAATCATAGAGAATATTGCAATAGTACTTATCTAATTACAAAGAGCAAGAAAGAGGAGAGAGTCATCGATGAAACCAACCAGTCACTGAACACTTCGGAAAATTCTTTTCCGTGACATTCTTAAATGCATTTTGGGACATTCCCTTTTTAAACTCCAGCAGTAATCTGCGATTATGTTCGTATCTCAACTTCCTTGGTAGCGGTCCTCCATAGTTTTAATATCCTTGTGAAATCTTTCACCTTGTTCCTCACTGGTGTCTCCTAAATTTTCAGGAAAATGGTCTAAGTGACTGTGTGAATAGTGCACCTCAATGCTCATGTTACACCCAAACTATCTGAAACTTTAGCATCTCGTTTACGAGTTCCACATAGTTTTCAGCTTTGCATTTGCCCAGAAATTTTCCCACAACTGTAACAAATGAAGTCCAGGCTTTTCGCTCAGCCTCATGCACGGAATTTACGAAGGCAGGATCCTTAATGAATTTTTTTATTTGTGGGCCGTCAAATATTCCTGCTTTAATTTTTTCCGTACGAAGGCATTTTCCTCCCTATATATGCAATGCATGATCCGTTCTTATCAAGCGCCTTTACAAACTGTTTCATTAGGCCCAGCTTGATATGCAGTGGAGAAAAAATGATTTTCTCTCGTTCAATTAAGGGGTCGTTAATGACATTTTTTTCCCCAATGTCCATGTTTTCTCTCTTAGTCCACTCTTTTTTAACCCAGTGGTGTGTTTTATCTCTGCTATCCCAGAGGCACATGATGAAAGGATATTTGGTGTAGCCACTTTGCTGTCCAAGGAGAAAGTTTACCATTTTTAAGTCCACACAAATCACTCATTGATGAAACTTTATCTTCTCCAAGACCAAAGCTATGGTTTTATATTCTTCTTTCATTTTCTTTGAGTGCGCAATTGGTATTGAACCATATTTGTTTCCATTGTGCTGAGGGACACATTTCAAACTTCGCCTTGGGCTGTCAATAAGTAGGCGCCAATCATCTGGAAAATATTCAGAAAGACCCATTTCTCCCAGGAGGACAAATCACCCATATTTGAATGTACTGAATAGAAAAAAACATTGATAAATAAGTGGATGTACGGTTAAACCTCGTTTATCCGGCTCTCGTTGATCCGGATCTCCAGATAATTTGGATCAGATTTGTAGACATTATTTTTATTTAATGTTCACATTAGATAATAATTTTTAACTATGATAGCAAAAACGTAACTACAAGTACACCAAATATTCGCTCTTAAGTTTGATTCAATGTACAGTTCCTGCGTATATTGTACAATAAATTATGGTAATAAAATGCTTTTCGTTGAGTTTAAGAAAGCTTTACTAGACTTATCAATTCTTTGTTAAAAAATGATGTAAAAAGTTATTTTTATATTTTTAATGTCTTGTAAACAATGTAAGTCTTCATAGTTAAGGATTTTGTATACATTATTACCCATATTACGCGGATTATCCAGATTTTCGATTGTCCTGATGCCCATGGTCTCAGTTAGTCCGGATAAATAAGGTTTTACCGTAACTAAAAAAGTAGAGCTGATAGAGAAAAACCGATTTCATATTTAGATTCAGCGCCCCAAATATAGCTAAAATCAGTTCTAAAATCCTAGGCACCAAAAAAAAATTTTCTTTTTTTTTGTAGACCTGTGAATCTAAGAAGAATTTTCAAAAATCTTTCTTAGTGCACCCCTACACTATAAGAAGAATCGCCAAAGTTTCAGCCCTTTAGGTCCAGCGGTTTGGTCTGTGCGTTGTATGTCAGTCAGTCAGTCAGTTACGGAACTGTTTTATATATATAGATAACTAAAAAGTAAATAATTCAACCGAGAAAGATAATTACTAACAGGAAGAATGCAGACAAAATAAACCAAAATCATGCATTTAGGGCAAAACGCACCATAAATGCAGGATTCTGTAGCAGTAAAAGAACTAAACCATATAACGAGGCAACCCACTAGTCTCTTCATCAGGAGGCCTAACCAAATCAGTTACCTTAAGGAAGAACTTTCTGAATAGGATGTGGGTCTAACCAAAAGACATCCCAAGGTTTATGACATACAAAGACTTGCAAAAGGCCCATATTTTTTTGGGTTAGACCTTCATCCTATTCAGAAACTTCCCCCTTGAGGTAGCTGATTTGGTTAGGTCTCCTGATGAAGAGACCAGTCGGTTGCCTCGTTATAGGGTTTAGTTCTTTTACTGCTACAGAATCTTGCATTTATGCTGTGTTGAGCCCTAAGTGCGTGATTTCGGTTTATTTTTGTCTGCATTCTTCCTGTTATTAATTATCTTTCTCTGTTGATTTATTCACTTTTTAGTTATAATTGTCTGTTTTCAGTATGAGAATTTGTTGCAACTGCGCAATCTTTTATTGAAAAGTTAAATTTTTTCAACGCTAGGGTAGGTTTTCTGTTAATTTGTTCGTCTGTCTATGCCTTCTTTATATGTATTATTTCGTGTTGAATTATTTACATTATTTGTGTTATCTGTTTTCATTTAATGTATTTCAATCCAGTCTACTGCTCTCAGATATGTGAAATAAATGTTTTACTAAAATGTAGCGAATAATTTCATAGAAAATAAACTAAAAAATATCCTTATATATGAACGTAATTTATATACTTATAAGGGGTGCGCAAAAAAGGAGTGCTCCAAAGGAGGTGAGCCAGTTTTGCAGGAAACCAGAGAATAACTGGAAATGTATTAATGCCGAGCGTGTTTCGTAATATTGTAAAGGGTCAAGAAATTTAAAGTTGTTGGATCTCCATGGTCAAAGACTTTATCCCTAGAAATTAAGGGGGCACACAACCTTTGACTATTGTGAAATGACCCTAAACATGATCAAATTCGAGCTACTGAAACTCCAATAATATTAATATATATATATATAATTTTTTGCTTTATATCAAAATTACAAGTCTTCAGTTATATTTTATACAAAAATAGAACTTGTAAAGCCATAAATAATTTTTAGATTTTATTTTTAAATGTACACATTACTAAAAAGGGAAAAAAATTATTGGATGTTTCGCGCATCATAAAATTAAGAAATATGCATACAGAAACTATTTTTTGGTTAAATTAAATTAATAATATACTCATGTTTAATGTAAAACTAAAAAATATACAAAAAATATAGTTTAAATTGAAAAATTTACATAAAATTTAAAAAAATTTAAATTTAGCAATTTTTTAAAACATTTTCAAGTGTAAAAAAAAAAAATTTATAATTTTTTTTACTTTTCTGGTTTTAGTGTGTAAAGAAGCTTATAATACAACTCTGATAAAAATTTTGTGTGTCTAGCACACATAGTTTGGGAGTAACAGTGCGCGCAATCCAAAAATTCACATATTTGAGAAAACTGAAGTTAAAGTTGGAATAACATGGCTATGGCAACAGAGTGAGCTTTACATAAACTCTCATAACTCGAGAAATAATGCAAATTTTTTTATGCGGTTTTTTGCATATTGTTCAGAAATGTCCCAAAAATCAGAATATAGCAAAAACAATAAATCGATTTTTTGAAGTTTTAAAGGTTGTGAGCCCCCTTAAACGACAATTGAAATCAAATAAAGCTCAGCACATTAAAAGCCTCAAATTAGGTTTTTACCAGTAAAAATTAATTTAAAAATAAAATTACAATTGAAATATTAATAAAATGAAGTAAACAAGAAAGAAAATAAAGAGCTTAAAAAGGAAAAAATTTTAAATAATGATAAAATAATACAGAAGTCGCCGAGTTTTGAGCCCGAGACGAATGGTCAAAAAACGTGTTTGAACTGGCAGCGCCACAGTGGGGCATTATGAGAGTAGTTCAAGGTGAGAATAGTATGTAATGAGATAAGTAAGAGGTTCCCAAAAATGATGCAAAAAAGTAATTTAATTTAAAATAAAAAGTAATAACGGTAGGTAAAATTAATGTTAGCTGCGAAATAATAGTATAAAGCACTTTTTTTTGTACCAATTTTGGTAATTTTGCTACTTAATTACAACGCAATATGGTGTGATACATTACACCATTTGGTAATGGAAACTGTCGATGGATCAAAGAGTGATTAAGTTGTGTGCTTTAGTTTGAGTAAATAAAGCTTTAAGCACTAGTTCAGAGAAATTTTCACACACAGTAGGCAAAAGACCTCCTAGAAGGAGGTTGACCTGCATTTTAACTCAAAAATTTTGGAGAAACAGACAGCTAAATATGCGGTCAAATGGCTCTGTGCGGTCAAAGGGAAGGTAGGGCCCACGTTTCCTTAACTACTGTGGTAAGAAATTCGGCAAAGTTCCGACAGGAACCTTGACAAATCAACTTTACTTTCGTTTCATAAAGCTGGTTCAAATACATTTATAAGGCCATTAGAAAAAATTTTCGTTAGAAAATTACCCGCCAGCTAGCGATTGTGCAGTATTATTCAGGGTTCTTCTCTGCGAAATTTAACTTCGAGGTGGGATATCTGCAGAATAAATAACAGGAAGGCATTCATATCAAATTTTAATTGTTTCAACAGATACATCCAATGTAACACTATCTTTAAAAGGTAATAAAAATTTTGCATCAGTCACTATTCACCTTCTATTTCCGTTCACAGTTGCCAACTCTTTTTTTTTTAAACGCTCTGTATTAAGTACGGAAATTGTTTGCGTAAACAAACAGCTTTCTTTTCTCGTCTGCTGCCTTACAAAATAATTACAGCAATTCAACTAATGCTTCTGATCTCATTATATGACCTTTCAATGAATGCAAGTAAAAAGGAAAGAATCGTTCATGGATATTAAGAACTGAAGAATAAATTTATACTTTTTTTTTTTCAAGAAGAGAACCATAAACCTTTCAAACCATAAACCTTTCAAAGAATAAACGTGCATAGCAATTAATTCTAGGAATAATAACTGGCTAGAAGGCAAATGTCCTTTTAAAGAATATTTGTTTCTCTTCCCATATTTGTATTTTTTAAATTCATCACCCTAAGCAATAATTTATTCACTCGTAATCTTCTATTATATATGCTTTTTTATCCTTTTATAATGTTTGATAATAATTCATAATAATAACCTATAAAAATAATTATAGGTTCATCAAAACAGACCCTTAGAAGTTATTATAAGGATTAGAAATGGTGCCAGTAGTGTAAATGTAACATTTTTGTTAACATGTATGTTGGAATTATATATTTCCAACTTGCTACTCAATCTGTATTATACCAAAAAACATAATAGCAATCCGTCATCGGCTCTTATTTATATCTCGCACCTTTCATTAATAATTCGTGCTTGCAACAGTGCCTGCTAAACAGCAACCTACAATAACGAAAAATTCAACATCAATTTTGGAAGCAGCTCTCTTTAGCGTAAAATACAATTTTGGAACAAAGCAATTTCAGCCGCAGTCAGTGTTTCCCCAATTTAAAATAAATCTCAAGTTGCCGAAGTTTAGATGGATCGATCCTATCCCGGGATTCCAGCTATTTTAGAAATATTTAACATATTTTAGTATGTTAGTTGTTATTGTTAGTTACACGCAGTCATTACAACTAGTTGTATAAAATTGTTACCATTGTTCGTAAATAGTTATTACAATTAGTCGTGTATATTGTACATAGATGTGGTTTAAAAAGTCTCTAAAAATGAACAAAATTTGTTAACTTACCACAAGTTTAATTGATTCATTATTTTATAAATTACATATTTCAAACGTGATTATTTAACTTAGGATTATATTCCTCCATAACGGTCACTGAATACGGTCCTGAAAACGGTCCTGGGGAAAGGAAAATTTCAGACGCTAAAACTGCCCGTCCATCCGTCCTCGCGAGTTATAATTTTGGCAGCTCGCCAAACCCTGTCTTTCGCTTGGACGAGTTAAACAGAAAAGTAGCAAGATGCGTCAAAATTTTGACATACATATATAAGCATATATATATATACATACGTACATATATATAGATACATATATACATACAAAAGAGGTAAGCAACGAGTAATCCTACGTTAATAACCCGCGGTAGTTTCGTTAGAAGAGACTACCTGAAATTTTTTTTCCATAGTTTCACAAATGCTTTGCAGCAATCATTTTTCATACATTAAAAGCTTTGAAATCGATTACCTGTTATGTCATTTGGTGCTTTTATTTGAATTTTTCACAAAACTTTGGACACCTTACATTAATTAAGATCCAATCCACAGAAACAGTTTCTCTGCTTTATAAACTTAGACTTCTTGAAACTGTTTATAACAACTAAATCGATAAAGGAAGATGTAAAAACTTTATAAACATAGCCTAACCTAATAGACATTAGAGTACATATGCTTGGTAACTACATGTTGAACTGAACTATATCAGTATTTTTATGGATTGTACTGTAGTTAGGTATACGTAAAATTCGCATAAAAAATGTTGAAATTTCGCAACAAACAAACAAAAAAAATACAATACATAAAATTTCACATTTATTCGCAAAAAAATATAAATTTAAAAATTTCTCATTTATTTAAAATAATTAATATTTTACTTACTTGGAAAAATAAGTAACAAAATTCTTAGTTAAAAGCTAACATTGTCATAGTCTTCACATTATGTTCCTTAAGTCTTTACCTTCTGTCATTAATTACTATGCTGTACATACTAAAAAATCTCAGCATCTACGTTGTTTACGGGATTGGAGGTTTTGTATAGCTGCCTTTGCAAAGTTAAGGTAGCAGCATTCCGTTGAAATTAAAATCTGGATAACATCAACAGGAGTATCTTGGTTTACTACTGTAAGTAGATGAAATACCCTTGACTTTGGCGCTCAAGAGACGTTCTTAAATCTACTAAATTGTTCCACGAAACTTGATGGTTGATTTTTACAGTTAGATTTTTAGGTTCGACTCCGGTACGAACATATTGTCCGGGTAAAGGAGCAAATCCGAAGGAGAGTGAGATTTCTCAGTTAAAGACCGCGGATGGTTTTAGTTACGCAATTATGTTAATAAATTATTACTATTATTACCTAATTTCGCTTAAAAATCCGTTTATCCCCATCGTTTTCACCGAAAAGTAGTAAAAAGATAATTTTAGCATTTGGTCGTTCATATAAGCCAATTTCGCATTTATTCGCATCTATGTCGTAAATACGGAAATTACGTATCCCTAACTGTAGTGCATTCTCTTCTTTTACAGTAAGCATGTCACTGATTGACAACTGTATATGTAATCTTTTCCTTTTTCTGCCTCCAGGTTGTTTGCTGTGAAGCGTTGCGCAAGGTGCCAGAGAGGCATCTTCGCCAACGAACTGGTCATGCGAGCCAGGGACCTGGTGTACCATCTGCACTGTTTCACCTGTGCCTGGTGCAACACTGCATTGACTCAGGGCGACTACTTCGGACTGAGGGATAACCTCGTGTATTGCAGGGCGCACTACGAACTCATGATGCACGGAGAGAACTTCGGAGTAAATGGGGAGCCGCTGCTACCCAGGTGAGTGAGTGACGACACTTTACGGATTGTTCGTTACGTAGCGTCAGCGTTACAAATTTCAACCAATCACAGAGGTGAATTTAGTGACTACGTGATATGTCAAACCAATCGCAGGTCATGTCAACAATCTCGGAACCAACGTAGTAACGCAACGCAACGCAACGCTTTGATTAGTTTGGCTTGGAGTGCTATATACGGTCAATTTTTACTACACGAGGGCTAATTAGGCCGGCTTAAAGCCGATTCCGAACGGCTACAAACGTCCATGCCAAGAGTGGGATTCGAACCCACAGACTCTGGTACCGAATGCCAGTGGCCTAATCATTTGTCCATCATCCGGCCGCAACGTTTTGAATGCAGTGTAAATAGGCCTTTGTCAATTAGTCAGTTACCTAGAAATTTGCCGATGCTTGTTATATAAATCTAACTACAGATTCAACAATATTACTTTTCACCCTGTTTTTTACAAGTTTTACTTCCAAAAGTTGGTGTCCAAGGAACAAAATGTATTATTTAAAATTTCAAGCTTAACACAAATGAAAGAGCTTTCAGAATAAAATAACACAAACAATATGTTTCTGCAAAGATTATACTGATAGATACAACCTTTTCAGTCAGTACTGTACATGTGTACACTTTTATACACGCGTACTTCAGGCTAATTTACCTTGAATTGGAATTTTTACTGATTTGCCCTCTTTAAAAGGATATATCTAAAATTTCTCGCAAGATATATCACTCAAATTTTGTACAGCGTTCCTTTGTTCTAATTCCATTAGACTGTCTTCAAAAATTTTAATTTAGAGTAAAAATTCTGAAAATATTTTCGCAAGATCAAATATTACCAGAAGGAAACGTTTTGTTTGTCCTTTAAAGAAAGTAAAAGTTTAAAATTTAAAATTTTTATAAATCCTGTTATCAAGTTATTTTGTAACCTTTAATTTGTTCAAAAGTGATTAAAAAAATCAGGTAGTCTCTTCTAACGAAACTACCACGGGTTATTAACGTAGGATTACATATATATATATATATATATATGTCAAAATTTTGACGCATCTTGGTAATTTTCTTTTTAACTGTTTACTGCTTATCCAAGCGATAGACTGGGTTTGGAGCGCTGCCAAAATTATGACTCGCAAGGACGGATGGACGGACGGTATTAGCGTCTGAAATTTTCCTTTCCGCAGGACCGTTATGGAGGAACGTAATCCTACGTTAAAATATGTAAATATATCAACAGGGGCAGCAGTTATATAAAAATTTGCACATGCTTTGAATTCTAAATTGTTGAATAATTGTTGTGTATACATAATGATCTTTTGGTTAAGGTACATTAAATGAAAAAAATCATCAATATTTGTAAACAGAAAAGAAAAAAAAATTCTGACAAGAGCTCCTAAGGGTAGACATTTAATGCTATCGCACAGGAGCAAAATGCGAAAAAAAACTTCAATTTTTCGCGTTGCATTTCTCCTTGCCTCTATCTCAAAATCGCTTTCATTTTTTCAGAATCAAAATAGTGCAATAATAATTATTATTCGGATGAAAAGAGCCACATGATGAAGATTAAAATCAGTTAGCCTATGATCGTAGTATCTTAATAAAAAAAAGAACCAACTTTACTAATTGACAAGATGGCGTGTGTTTGATTATTGGGATCTGGAAGAATCAATTATACTTTCTTCAATTGTTCAGAGTGCATTATTAAGATTAATTTTATACATTGTTTTATTTCAAATCATTCCGATTTGCAGTACTCTTTTTAGGCTACTGCTTTTTTTCTAAGCTTTTATTGCCTGCGTATTAACCTATTTTTCATCCTTTGAATTCGATACCACTTAATATAAAATTTTACATGAAATTTAATATAAAATTAAATTAATACCTGAGGATTTTATTGAATAATGTTAATCAATATTTTTTGCCTTAGTCAGTTTTCTCCTGCAAAGAAAATTGATAGATAAATAAGATTTTACGGAAATTATTGCGAAAACAGTGAATATATTTTTACATACGAAAAAAAATGATTGTTAAACATTATACATGTTCTCCACTATACTGAAAATAACAGTTCAAGTTTTTTTTTCCTTACAATTTTAATGTTACTGCTTGTAATTCATTTCCCATTTATCAATGTCAAAGGTAACATAACTTAAAAGCCAGCGATTATGAAGAACATTGAAATACCGTGTATTTTGAAGCATTGACTTAATTTTAAGTGAATGAAAATGGATATGAATGAATTAACAGGTACCGTTTTTTTTTTTTTACTTTAAAAAAATAGACTATTTATTTTCATTACTGGAAGCTATTTCTTCCAGATGATTTGAAAGGCCAGGCGTCAAACAGAAAAATATGTAATAATAATTCGATTTAATTGTAAAATGATTCTAATTCATCTTCGGGAATTTTACTACACACAATTGACGTTTAGAACATCTTTGAAATGTTTCAATCTACTGTAATGTTCTTTTAATCTTGTTCACAAATTCTATTACACTCAGTCATCATTAATATATAGTCTTTAAGGCTGCTGTGTACAAACCCTATTAGGTTCGCTCATCTCGTTGTAATCCTATGGAAAAATGTGTCCAAGGATTGCCGACTTGGATTGAAAGATTTCTTTTAAAAAATTGTACTCCATAATAAAGAAAGAAATTTTACACCTTGGGGCCTTTTTTATTTATTTAATAAAAATGCAAAAAATATTTTTTTAATTTAAATTATTCAGGGGAAAATCTGGTATAGTGTATTTTAAACGTTTATAAATTCCTCTGGTATGCGAAATTTATAAAATGAATCCTGTTGCAAGGAGCAGAAAAGGTCAGGCTATCTGAAAATTCCATTTTTTATTGGATTATCAGCATTTATGTAGCTGTCAATAGTGGACACATTTTTGCCATAGATTAACATTGAAGTTAGCGAATCTAATAGGGTTAGTATTTATCAGCCTTAAGTATATTTATAAGCTACAATTCTACGTCCTTTCACTGACATTGAGGAAGCAGAGCTGCATTTTGCTTTTCAAGAAATATATCAAATGAAATGAAGATTAGTAGGAAGTACGTGACATTTTTTATAAGATTTAGAATACAATATGCATTTTTTATAAAACGCATATAGTATTCCCGGCATAACCTGACCTTGATTAAAGAGAAAAGATAAGAGAGTGTGTCACTTTTAGTCAAGGCAATGTTCCGAATTCCACTGAGGAACTTTCATTGTTAATACAGCAGACGTTTTGATGAATCCTTTAAATGGATTTTTAATAAGCATAAATTAATGTTTTTTTGTTTTTATTTTAGCTGAGTAAACAAAACAATGCACTTTTAGATAATGACTACCACTTAATGAACGTTTTAAATGCAACTGTTATATGCTTATAAAAAGCACATGCTATGTGATAGACTAATGTAATGTTCCGAAAAAATAAATATTTGACTATGTGTTTGGATATATTATTACTAAAAGAGTATTGAAATGATAAAGTAGTTTGGATTTTAACTTACATATCCATGTGATGCAAAAATACGCATAACATATACCTTAAAATCGTAAAACAACCGTGAAGATCTACCACAGAATCCCTCATCAAGAGCTGTGCAGCAAAACTCATACAGAGCTAGGAATGGCTACAAAATTGGCGCACAAAAAGTGTTGCCATTCCACCACAAAAAAAGTAAGAAAAAAAACTTTAAAAGATGAGAATTGCCAACTTCAAACAAAAAAAGAGAGAGAAAAAAAAAGAATTAAGAGTGGGGGAAAATACCGGTTGGAATCAAATAAAAGGGATATAATGGCCTTTCAAGCAAAAGTTATATAAGCAACAAAACTACTGCCTTTAACGAGATAGTTAGTGATAGAAGTTATGATATTTTCCAAATAATCCATTTCAGAAATCGAATGGGGGTTACAGATAATATGCATATATGAAAAATTTAAATTATTGCAAGAATCCAAGAATAGGAGAAGACTGATGATCTGGAACTTTATTTTAATCATAGACCTCTTGCTCTTCGAACAAAACTCAACAGCCCTTACAGTAATACCCGAAAAGAATTTTTATTACTATTTTATGATAAATATTTTAAGTGTTTTTTCCTCATAATCACCATGTGTTAGTCTAGTGTTATTTTTAAAATTTCTATTTCAATTTCAATCGCTATTTTAACTTAAGATTACGTTCCTCAATAACGGTCCTCCGGAAAGAAAAAATTCAGAGTCCGTCGAGCGTTATAACTTTGGCAGCGCGCCAAACCCAGTAGCAGTAAACAGTTTAACAGAAAAGTACCAAAATGCGTCAAAAAAAAGGAGGTAAGCAAACGAAAAGTAATCCTACTTTAATAACCCGAGGTAGTTTCGTTAGAAGAAACTACCTGATTTTTTTTTTATTATTTCTTACCTATATTTACGAAATGCCGCAGTAAAGATGCTGCCTAACCCGCAGCGTTAAATACAAAAAATGGCATCGTGCTGTCTGTACAATGAATATATGAAATCATGGAGGGCAACCGAAATAGGCATTTTGATGCTAAAAATATGTGCAGCATTCACCTAAACAATGTATTGATTGCAATCCCGCACGTTTTTGTTTTTGTTTTTCTGCTCAGTAGACACCCCGAGTCCGAGCCTAGGCGAAGGATTGAGATTGGAAACTCGGAGCATCCTTGTTAGAATTTTAGTTTTTCAATTTTTTAAATATTAAGGCCGTCCGCACACGGAGCGACTCAAAGGAAACTCAACTGGTTACCGACTGAAATTGCTTATCGGTTGCAAACTCGTTAGTGATGGGGCTCCGCACACGGGCCGACTCAAAAGTGATTCAAATCAGTAGTTTGCGACCTGTCATGGAAGGAAGAACATCATTATTACGGGCATTATTTTTAGTTAAATTATTATCAGAAATTAATTTATTTTAAAAAATCGTCACAATAGATTGTCTTTGATCAATCGTTTAAAAATGGACTGTATATATGGGCGCACATATTCCATGCAACAAAAAACGTTAGAATTTCATTTCATGGCTAGGCAGAAGTCACGTGACTCGAGTACGTCATTTGTCAGCTTGCCAAAAGTGCGGCTGTAACATAAATTGTGTAATAACACGCACAACGCAAGAGAAACTGGCGACTGAAGTTGCTAGCGACTCGACACGTTGAGTTGCCTGCGACTGATTACAAACGCGTTGCTGACGGGTTTGCAACCAGTTGCGCTGTGCGTGGCTCCATTCAATTACATAGGTTACGACTCATCACAATTTTTGATATAAACTTAATATTTACTAGTTGGTACCCATTAAAACATGACGGCTGGATAGTAAATAAATGTACTAATGCACAAATTATACTGAACACTAAACAATTTCCGTCAGGCTTATTTCTACATATCATAAACATAATTAAAAGCTAAAATGGCAGAGAGTGAGATAATTAGAGATTCCCCGGAATAAACAAATTAACGTGATTATGCGGCCTGGTGATTTGTAAGTATCTGAAGCGAGATTAAAACATGTCAAAGGCCACGCGCAGAAACAAATTAATGTGTTTATGCGGCCTCGTGATTAGTGAGTATCTAAAGCCAGATTTAAGCATGTCACTGAGCATGCGCAAAAAATAATTTTTTATTGTAAATTATCGCTAATTAATAGAAATGCGGTTACAAATACCAAATTTGACGCATCTATAGATTAAACGCTTTCGTTCAAGACCAAAATAAAGTAAATTGATGTACAGTCGAACCCCGTTATAACGAACTTTAAGGAACCAAGGGTTTTGTTAGCTATATCCGAACCGTTAAAAAAATGCTAGAGTTCACAAAATGTATAATTCATTAGTTGCAATGTGTATTCAATAATGATGTGTTAAAAAACGATAAAATCTATTAAAAATGATCATTAATGAATTAAATCGACTAAAATCGATTACATTAAACTGAAACAATACTAATTAAATTACATACAATAGGAAAACGGCGGGACCAAAATTTCGTTCGTTATATCCGTGAGTTCGTTATATACCGGGTTCGCTATAACGGGGTTCGACTGTAGTAATTTTCCCTGACGGATTGCCCAAAGAATCGGCTTAGCAACTTAAATATACAGATTTTAAGAGGGCCCTATTAATATTTGTTGTTTATCCCCCCCCCCAAAAAAAAATCGTAATTTTTTTTTAAAAAATTTTCTTTTAACAAAAAAAACTGAAAAAGTTCAGTTCTTAAAAGTCGTTTTCATAAACTTTTAGCCTTTTCTACGCGTTGCAGTTACTAGTCACGAAATGCTTTGTCGAGTGTCCTTCAGGAAACCTCCACCGATACTTTACAGTTTCTTTCCTCGCCGCAGGTATCCTGGAGTGACCCTCATTCATCCGAACCACGATCCCGCCTCAAGTCCATCTACGGGGGCCTTCACCCCCTTTCCGGGAGTCACTGGAGCAGTAAGAAAAGGCAGGCCCCGGAAGCGGAAGACCACAGACGCAGTCGTGAGGGAGGGATTGCTTTCGCAAACCTTAAGTGAGTATATCAAACGGTTTGCTTCTCCGTCTGAGACCGCGTCTGCTTCGGCCTTTTCTTTTCTCCCGCGGTATTTTCAAATGCGTTTTTCTTTCAGTTGCAGTCTGAGCTTTGAAATCCTAGTAGTGGATTTAGCTGTGCAAAATGAGTATGCGTTTGAAAGAGAGTGGCACCAAAAAATAGCAAAATAAATAAGTAAATAAAGGCACCTTTTTCAGTCATTTATTTATTTATTTGGTTTAAAATGTGCTTCAGATATTTTACAACACAAACATCTGGTTTTTACGATGGTTTCATTTCCGGATGCAGTATTTTTATGCTGTGCAGTGTATGCGTTACCCTGTTGTACATCCGAACATGATGCCTATTCATCTCGGAAAGGAATTCTTAATAATTTACCATCAATAAAGATATATCTAAAACTCCCAATGAAAGCATCTTTATAAAAAAATTTCCAGTATTCCTTTGTTCTAGTTTCATTGAACTGTCTTCCAGATTTTTGATAAATTAAAGAAAAAATATTGTCTGTACTTTAACCGATGCAAAAATTTCTCTGAATAAAATCAACCCTTTAACGTAATTAAAAAAATTTTAATAAAATTTTTATGATTTCTGAAGACAAATTATTTTGTCATCTTCCTTATATAGTAAGTAGGAACATTATACAAATAAAGCTATTGCTTCAGATGATATATCAAGAACTAAACATGCTTAAAATTTTGCATTTAAAAAAATTAAAGAAAAATTTTAATTGTTTATGAATTTCAAATTTGTAGTGATCTTTGACCCATACAAGCGAAAAAAATCAATACAAAATACGAGACAACTTTTTTTTATTGTACAGCGAACCCCTTAAAAAAGCATTGAATGCAATTCGTATGATAGATCACAAAGCTCAGTACTAACTACGTCTGATCTCTAATATCAGTTTAAACCCTACCTAAAAAAATAAAAAATTTTAAAAGAAAAAAATGGCTGAAAGTTTTTAATTAATAATTTAGTTTGAATGAAAAAAAAAATTTATGATTTTCGATTTGTTGTACAATAATTTGTTTTCCGTAAGATTTCGGAAAAGGTATTTATAGGTATGTTAGCTTTAAACGGGACCAGGTCCGTTTTCCGGGATTTTTATACTAAAGCATGAGATTTTAAAATTATTGTCATAAAGACGAAGTATTAAATACTGTCTTATTCTGGATCGATTTTATTTTCTTAAAGATTGAAAGTATTCAACAATTTCTTCAATTTTTTAAATCTCTCCCTAACTATACGCATGGGATACAGAACTACAATGCATATCAGTAAAATAACAATAAACATTTTACTGATGTGCAATTTGCCATCAGTAAATGCCATCAGTAAATTGTGCATTTTACTGTGTTTGGTAGTTCTGTACTCCATATTGCTGCAAAAGTGATCAAAATTAGCTCGAAAAATATTCCTTATATACACTGCTGGCCACCCAAATTGCAACGCCAACAAAGACAAGAGATATCACAACAAAATTTATTTTGTAGATAATATGTTGACCAAGCATCAAATGATTAAATTTATAGACTTCTGTGAAGTGTGGTTCCTGCCAAAATCAGTAGCCAGAGTAGCCGCCATTGTTGGAGATCACCGCTGCCACACGCCTCGACATTGATTCAAAGAGACTTTGGATGAGTTCTTGGGGTACAGCAGACCAAGCAGCTTCCACACGTTGCCAAAGTTGATCTGCTGTGGCAGCTGGGGATGGAATCTGGGTCAATCGTAGAGCAACCATGTACCACATGTTTTCTATCGGCGAAAGATCCGGAGAGCGAGGCGGCCAGGGCAGTAAAGCAATTCAATCTGGCGATTGACGAAGAACCGTTGGACAAGGCGTGCCACGTGTGGTCGCGCATTATCCTTTTGAAATATGGCTGTGGGCAAGCCCTGAAGGTAAGGAAGGACAACTGGCTCCAACACCTCGGAGATGTAGCGCTGGCTATTTAAAGTACCGGCAATGCATACTAGAGGTGTGCGAGAGTGATATCCAATACCGCCCCATACCATAATACCCGGTGCAGGACCAGTGTGGCGGTGCATAACGCAGCTGTTCAGCATCCTCTCTTCACGGTGTCTCCAGACTCGAATGCGACCATCGTGGTGTTGCAGACAGAAGTGTGACTCGTCAGTAAAGACAATTTCATTCCATTCTGCTGTCCACATCCTTCTGTCATCGCACCATTGGCGGCGGAGACGTCTGTGGTTCTGCGTCAAGGGTAGACAAAGCAATGGACGTCTTGCGGACAGACCACTCTGCTGTAAACGGCGTCGAATGGTACGCGCAGACATTGGATGATGCCTTACAGACTGCATGTGCTGTGCTATGGTTCGTGATGTGACTGAGCAATCCGTCACTGCCATGCGCACAATTTGCCTGTCATCACGTGAAGTGGTGCGCTGAGGTGGATGCGATCGAACACGCCGGTCCGTCGTACCCTCCTGCATCCAACGATCACATATCCGCATTGCAGTTGTTTGGCTTCGTCCAACACGACTACCGATTTCCCTGAAAGATAATCCACAATCTCGGTAGGCCACTATCCTTCCTCTGTCGAACTCGGATACTTGATCAAAAGATGATCGCTGTTTTCGACGAGGCATAATTGATCGTTTTTTTTAAAAAACCACAAGAAAAACACAATTGCCGAACTTGATATCGTCGAAATCTCCAAGCCTTAAATAGCGCTTTGAAGTGGCGCCACAGGCGCGCGTGATGTGCGTCTGCACTGAAATTCTAATCATTTGCATATCTCACCTCCGCTAATGCATGTTGTAAATTTCGTGTTATTTGCATGTTTCCTTCAGGGTGTTGCATTTACAGTGGCCAGCAGTGTATATATATATATATATATGTGTGTGTGTGTGTGTGTATCGCACTCCGGCAAGAAAAGTTGCACAACTCAAAAACGCAGCATTTGAGAAAAATCAACTTTACAGCCGAAGAATACTATACAGCTTGAACTAGCATTGCAATAAAACTGAAACAACTGCCCTCAGGTGGACAAATTGTGAGATAGAGATGTGTCGCTTTTCGTGCACGATGGGGCACTTCATACATGCTTTTTAATGACATAACCCCAAAATTGCCATTTTTTGGACTTGTCTCACTTTTCTTGCCGGGGTGCGATATACAGACACACAAATATATATATATATATATATATATATATATATATATATATATATATATATATATATATATATATATATATATATATATACAGGGTTTTCATAAAAAAACTCGAAATTTTCGAATGCCAACGCCCACTTTTTACCTTTGCAAAATGCTCAGCGCATGCGAAAACCCTAAATGGCGTTGGAACGGTACGTGTATCACAAAAAGACATGTTATGCACGCACACAAAAAGCTCTGCGAACGGCCAACGAAAACACGATCGGGGCACACAAGGGAAATTTGCATATGACAGAGGCAAGACACCAATCACTGATGACAACATAGGTCGGACAAAAGAAAACTTTTATTTGGATTACACATTTTTCACATGGATGCCATCACAGGCCGTTCGCAGAGCTGTTTTTTGTGCGTGCATAACGCGTCCGTTTTTTGTGATACACGTGCCGTTCCAACGCTGTTTAGGGTTTTCGCATGCGTTAAGCATTTTGCAACGGGAAAAAGGGGGCGCTGCCATTCGAAAATTTCGAGTTTCTGTACCTATAACAGTAACCGTCAGCGCCACTTGGTTGCCGTTCACAGAATCGCGAGCTTATACCTCGGAATAACTATATCTAAAATCTCACCTCGATCGGTTGAACGGTACAGCCGCTAGAGGTCCATATATCAGTAATTTATATTTTCTTAGGTAAAATATTTTTTGTTTTCTTATCTATCCTATTTTCTTGTGGCCCGCAGCAGCTTTCCATAAAGTAATATGGCCCTCATTTCGAGTTGTGAAGACCTGACTTATCAACTATATCATTATCTCGCTACTAAATGTTTCAAAAACATCTAGTTCATGCATAAAAGAAACATAACCAAGCGAATTTAATGCTGGCAACTGAAGTTTACATGCATTATATGAAATTACACCAAGACCCTTGTGCATCAAAAAACAGACTAATTTTTTTTATTATTATTATTCTTAGAATGGATCATTTTCAGAATACACATCTGTTTGTGACTGACTGCACGTGCGTAACTGGGATTTTGGAGCGATTTTTATTTTTAATTAACAGTTCTGAAGCGGTTTTGCCATCAACACTGATCCTGAGAAAAGCTCTGAGTGACCCAAATCGAATTGAATGAATCAGCTGTTTTATAACAGCTTAAATGTTTTTAAATGAAATAGTTGAACAGTTTTTTTTGTGATTTTCCCTTAAAATCCTTGATAAACGATGCGTCAATAAAAAGCTGTTCACCTTGAAATCAGTACCCCGTACGAGTTGTCACGGTCAGTATTACTTTTATATTACGACAGCTAGCCAAGCCAGTAGGTTTATCGCTGGATAGGATAGTTTAGTTTATAAGGTCCGAATTAGCGGAAATTAGGCCGATAGAGAAATTTGGATGCAGTGTTAGGTATAAAGTGGTTTAAGCTTCCAGTAGAGGGGTTTATTTATTATTTATTTATTTTATTAATTAATTTCTGTTGTTGGCAGGGTGTGTAAAGTGCATTGCAACATCAATGTTTCCTATTGTTAGCTCTAAACTCTTGTTTGGGGCTGAATTATTGTTAAATCTTCTTACCACTGAACCCTGAAAACTCAAAAGTCAGTTAGGTTAAGGAGATAGGTTATTCATTAAACTGGTATAGAAAAATGCAGCAGGAGACTTTACAAAGCAACGATTCTTAGGGTGTTAACAACAAAGGTCTCGAAACGTTATAATGATGAGATGAAGACCCACTTTTGGAGGAGTGTGTTGTCAACACACCTTCTTACATAATATTGAACATTCACCATATACTATAGTAGATAGTGAATGTCCAATTACCTATTCCCCTAATAAAACTGACTATAGTCAGTTAGATTAGAGGAATTCGTAATTATTTTCAACAATCTAGGGAATGCAGCTGGTAACTCTACGAAACAAATTAACATAGTCCGTTGATACCAGATGCCTTAAAATATTTTAATTAGACAAATTGTATATCTGCTATTCCTTCAAAACCAACCTGTAACATCAATAAATTGTTATTACTTCTTACAGTTGCTCCTTTACCATCTACACGTCCCTTAAATTAGGTGTATTGGTAATTCTTTACAACTGGCGGAGAAAATGTAGCGGATAACTCTACAAAGCAAAAAACATAAGTTGTGATGACAGAGACCATAAAAGGTTACAATAACAAGAGTATAATTTCATTTCGCATGATTGTCTAACCTCGGATTCGGCCTTGTCTTTTACTCCCTCCTGCCCAGCTAGCAGATACAATTAACTGTATCAATGGACTCTCGCTGTATGCAAGTTAGTTAAGTTAGGATAATCTATATATATAAAACAGTTCCGTAACTGACTGACTCACTGACTGACTGATATACAACGCATAGACCAAACGACTGGACCTATAGGGCTGAAATTTTGCATGGCAATTCTTCTTATAGTGTAGGGGTGCACTAGGACAGACTTTTAAAAAATTCTTCTAAGATTTTTTTAAATTAAATTTTTAAGCTGTTTTAGTAACTTTTTTTAAGTTTGCATTTAAAATAATAATTTGAGGTTTATGAAATTTATATCACTAGAAAGATCATAAAAATTGCTTTTAAATGAAATCTTTTTCGAATCTTTACCTTCCTTTTCTGATTTTTGGTGAATTTTTAAAGATTAAATTTTAGAATATAATTTATTAAATGCTGATCACGTGATTTCTTTTCCTGGTACTTTAAATAAATTTATCGTTACGTCCATAACAATGAAATCGACAAAAAAAAATTTCCCTTGCTAATGCGACAGACGATTGGGCATTATCAAAAATAATATTAAAATACAGTAAAAGATATGTTCCTCAAACTGTACTATATTCTTTAGTATGTCCTATTAGATTTAATTTGAATATTTTCTTCTACATTATTTTGTCTATAAAAATATCTCTTACGATTTTTTATAAATATTTTTTTACATCAATTGTATACATTAATCATCGTATTTATTATACATATATATATATATATATATATATATTCGGCATTAATTGCATACATTGATCGTTGTATTTAATTTGAATGTACTCAGTAGCGAAGTGCGGGTTTTCAGCTAGTAAGTATATATAACTGGTGGAGAAAAATGTTGTAGAAAGCTTTACAAAGCAATAATCCACAGGATGTTTATAACAGAGGTCACAAAATGTTATAACAACTTAATTCTATTTCTACTTCTTTAAAATTGTCTAATCTGAGATTCGGCCTTGTCTATAGCTCCATCATGACGCATTAGTAGGAGCAATCAATTGTCTTTAGTCATTCTAATCACTGAACAGAAATGTACAAGTCAATTGGGTTCGGTACTACATTATTCTTTACCCACTTTGCAAAATAATTGGGCAGTCAAAATTTAGAATCTTTTTAAAATTAATTGGAGAGTCACTTTGAATGAAAAATTATCATTACATGAAAGTAATATAATAGCGAAATAAAATCTTACAATATTGTTACTTTTAGTTTAAGCATTCTGGAAAAGCAGTGTGTTTGTTGTGTCTGTATTTTACGAGTGTTGTGTGTGTGTGTTTGTTTTACGCGCGCCCGAGAAATATACACAAACGCTCTCAAATGCTTACATTCGAGAATATGCATGCTAGAATATATATATCAGCATGCTCAAGGTACAATATTCCTTCTTCTCTTCTGCGGATATACGAGTACTCATTTAATTTTCCCTTAAAACCGTATAAAATAAATTCCTGAAATCATGAAGAGACTTTCGTTTTACTTTTATTTTATGCTTTTAAAAGACACAATCCAAGTAATCGTTTGTTGTTGTTTGCAAATGCGGGACACTTTTCCATTAAGACATTCTCATTTAATACGCGAGAATCGATGGTTGCTCTCAGTGAGGATACCATATAGGTCAGTGGTTCCCAACCCGTAGAAGTCTGCGGCCCATTAAGCCAGACATTGAACCATATGCGGACCACCACCATCCCCACTGTCTTGAGGGGGGGGGTTCCGGGGGTATGGAATATCTCCCAGGCAAAAGGGATACAGGATTAACGTACTCGCCTTCTAGCGTATCATATTCTAATAATAAAATAATTCCAATAATAAAATAATTATGTTAAACTTTTAAGAAATTTTATTTCAACACCTGATAGTCATCGGATATATTCGGCCCATCTAGTTCAATGAACATTGTTTTCAAAATCCCCATTTATTTGACAACTTCTCTATATGTGGTGCCGGACCACTCCCGAGGCTCTCGTGGACCACCGGTTGGGAACCACTGATATAGGTGAACCAACAACAACCCCTAGTGCCCCCTCAATTTTGACTAACCACCCCAAGGGGTGACATCTGGGGGATCGTACCTACTCTGACCACATAGGACTTTCCGGTCTACAGATTTGACTGGCCCATATCCGGCACTAGACACGAAGGTATTTAATGGCGTCGTCGGGATTCGAACCAAGCCCAACGCGCTATCACTAGCCTACCTCGGGTCCCAATCCAAGTAACTTGAAGCTAGACATTTCACCAAATCAATCCGCAGGTTGTAAAAATCCTCATGTAATTTTCTTCTTTGTCCTCAGTGATGGAATCCCCTGATGGCTGCAACTTACACCTGTCTTCATTAGATTCCAACTCTGGACCTTCTGCAGGCCTCAACCCATCTGGCCCCCAGCGTACGAAACGTATGCGAACTTCCTTCAAACACCACCAGCTTCGGACTATGAAGTCGTACTTCGCCATAAATCAGAATCCGGATGCCAAAGATCTCAAACAGTTAGCGTCCAAGACAGGACTTTCGAAAAGAGTTCTGCAGGTAAATTATTTTAACTTTTCGCAGTTGTTAGAAATTACTTGAGTGACAGAAGATTTTATATTAAAACTTTATTTTTTAATCTCTGTCAAAACAGATAAAAATATAATGGAGTAAATATGTAAATAGAGAATATGGATCTTCTTAATATTTTAGAGGTAAAAAGGAGCCAATTTTTAAAGGGATTAGTAATGTGACAGGAAATTTTAGAAATAAGAAAATGAAATTTTCAATCATTTAGTTTAACATGTTTATAAACAACCCACTAACAAATTATACGCTCACAGAAATGTATGGTGTTTATTTTATTTATACACAAACACATTGTTTCCGAGGGAAAGCATGAGAGCATGATTGCATGCAATTTTATAAATGATTGTATTTACGTGTGAATTACGTATATTCAAATTTTCAAAGTAACCTATGATTGCTATTGCATCTCTATACATAAATTTTATCTTCTTAGAAACATATAAACTGACTGTGATACAATAATCATTGTGATGATTGACTCTCCGTTTTATGTTTAATATCACAAAATATGAAGTTTCTCACAATTAAAGATGAAATTATTTTATCATTAAACTATTTTACAAGTTAAATTTATATTACGATTTGATAAACCGTAATCATATTAATTATTCTATTAATATATATATATATATATATATATATATATATATATATATATTTATTTATTTATTTCAATCATTTAGTTTAACGTATAAGAATTACTAGATCACCCGTTATCCGTTCTTAGCCCACTATTCGTGGAATATGAAGAATTTATGCTAATATGAAGAGCTCAGTTTTTACGTTTGTCCTAGAGGTTTTCAATAATAAATTTTCATTGATGTGCCGTCTTTCAAAATCAGTCGAACGTTTTCTTATCTCTTTTCCTGGTTTACAGTTACATCACTGTGTTAGCACCAATTTTATGAAAATAAAATAGTTTTACAGTAAGCAATATTACTCTTTCAGCTGGCAGATGTCAACAACGACATATAAAATAAACTCGTTATAGAGGGTGTACGGGCTAAAGGTATCCAAAAGTAATGACTTATTTTTACGGAACTACCCATTAGAATTTTGAAAAATTTATTTAAATAGAAAGAACATCTCACCAAGTTTTAATATCATTCATAGATTTCTATTACAGTATCATAGATTTCAAGGTGTGCACCTTTTGTAGTACGACAAACGTCTAAATGGTAATCTAGTTTTCTCCAAGTGTTTCGTAGCATATCAGGAGTTATTACACGAAATGCTTGAATGATACGTTTCTTCAACTCATTCACAGTTTCAATTTTTTGTTTATACACAACGGATTTAATGAATCCCGAAGCAAAAAAGTCTAATAACGTCTGATATGCTACGAAACACTTGGAGAGAACTGAATTACAATTTAGATGTTAGTCGTGCTACAAAAGGGGTACACATCGAAATCTATGATTCTATAATAGAAATCTATGATTGATATTAAAACTTAATTTAAATAATTTTTTTTTTAAATTCTAATGGGTAGTTCCATAAAAACAAGTCATGACTTTTAGGTACCTTTAGCCCAAACACCATGTACTTCATCTAAATTTAACGATGTGAAACAAAGAAATATAATGAAATGCATATAACGCAATAAACGGCATTCCGGTTTAAAAGAAACTTCTATTTCCAGTCGTGCCGTTATTGCAATATTCTTCAATAAAAATGCCCAGCTGGGCTTTTTTTGTTGTATTACAAACAAATCCACAATCTTAGTGCTATATTAACAGATTTCAAATTCTAAAAAAAATAATAGTTCGTGAAAATTTTCTATCTGTAATGTTAATTTCGACCTTAAGTTACACATTCGGTTTTAATTTGAGCAAAATTGATTCCTTGCATTTCGTAAAGAACAGAAAGTCTTATTTTCAAAAGCAAACTCTGATAATCTGTATATTAAGTAGACATTTTTGAGAAATATTTCCATTCTGACAAATAATGACAAATATTATTTCCGAAGACCATGCTAAACTATCCCTTCATAAAATCTTTCGTTCAAGAGGTTCCACTCTTTTCTAATTAAGAAATTAAGTACTTTTTAATGACTTTCAGATCTTTTGTAGTAATTTTAAATACCTAACTATAATGTCTATTTTTCAGCTTTCTTTCTGAAGTAAAAGAAATGTTTCATTAATGCAGTTATAAATTTAACGTTTCCGAATAATTTTATTTATCCACTTACAATAAAAAGTATTTATAATTAATTTTGTTTAAAAATACTAAGATAGACGATAGGAAGCAAAAAAATATAAGAGATGTCAAAGATTATCATATTTAAGTTAGATGAAAAATAATTGAAATTTCAGTAAGTCCTGTTTATTATAATGACAATTATCTAAATAGAATTTGAAATTATCAAAGTTTAACAATGATATTGTTGTTAACTCATTTCTGAATAAAATGATCGACCCTAATCAGTGAACAAATATTGATATTGTGGCAATTTCCCCCCCTCGAGGCGAGTAGGAACACCATTAAAATCGCCGCTAGCCGTGAACCGATGCTAAAGAATGGCAGACCCCGCGGGTGGAAGAGGACCACAATGGGCACCTCTTCGGGACGCATTCCTGGGATGAAAAGAGGAGACAGTCTGGCGCCATATTTTGACAGTGGCCGACAATGACAGTTTACGCCCTGAAACGAGATCGCTAATGAGTCAGCGGGCGATGAAGATGTAATAATCGGCATCGTTTTTTGCGCACGGCTAGACGCTCAGCCTATCCGGAGCGAGCTATAGAGAGGAGGCTAGAAAGAATTCCGCCAGGGATCAAGTTTTTAAAATAAGCCGACGAGGGCTTGAAGACCAGTTTTGTGCGGAGAGTTTTTCCTTAGAGAGTTTAGGAGTGATACCTGATCTCCTAGCTCCACGCACTTTTAAGTGACTTGTTTTTTGTGAGGCTCTGCCCTCTACGTGAGAAGACCCTTTTTCACCGAGAAAGGTCGGGGAAACCGATCGGAACTTGATCTCCCCAATTGTGTTATTTCAGAGAAGCTGCTAGCTTCCAGTGGACGAGTGCGGGCCCTTTTTTCTGTGACCTGACCAGCAGTTCGTCGCCTCGTTTTAACGACAGTGTGCTCCATCCTTGAGAGACAGATGACGATTCCTACTCCAACTTCTACGGACTGCTTTGTATATATATTATTCGAGATCGCGGCCTAACCGTGTTTATTAAATAAAACTGAAATCCTCATTATCATAAAAGTCTCTATTTTAGTAAGCTGTCTACCTTACACGTAACCTGTGACGCTACCTAAGTGTCTGCTTTTGACACAAATCGCAGGAATACGTTACAATATCTTTCATTTCTCCTTTGCTATACCATAGCCCTGTTAACTTATGGGAACTAATTGGAACTAAAAAGCTGTTTACTCGGTATAACTTTTGGCCGTCCTCGGTATATTAAGGGCTGTTAGAGGAACCCTAGGGCAATGTTCCAGTTCCATCTCGAGGAACTTTATCCAAACTGAAGGGAGAAAAAAAGTATTTAATCAAGTCCATTAGTGATAAGATACAAAAACAGGTGTATATATATATATATATATATATATATATATATATATATATATATATATATATATATATATATATACCGGGTGATCCAAAAGTCAGGACGAACTTTAAAAATGAATAATTCGAAAACGAATAAAGAAAAAAAAGATGCGGTTTGCACCAAACGGATGGAAAAGAAGCCGGGTTTTGTGTGGCAACTAAAAAAAAAATAGTTCTGATGGCTACCAACAGATAGCGCTATAGCTTTTTATTTCACCAAAAGATGATTTACAAATGAAAAAATGTTTACAAGTTATAAGTCAGCTTAATTACAGTTAATTACAGTAAATGTTCAATGTGCTGTCCATCATTCAGAAGTACCGCTGTGAGACGAGTCACCACACCGTTCACAGCATTGAGTAGCATTTCTTGCGTTACGGCAGACACATTTTGGAGGATGGCATCTTTTAGTGCTGTTAGTGATGCCGGTTGGTCGCGGTACACTTTTGACTTCAAGAATCCCCACAGCCAAAAGTCACAGGGTGTCAGATCGGGAGATCTTGGAGGCCATGCGTGATTAAAGCATCGACTGATAATGCGATCCTCCCCAAATGTTGAGCGTAGCAGGCGTTGCACAGGCAGAGCAATATGAGGTGGTGCTCCATCTTGCATAAAGGTGACTGTTTGGAGTGCCTGTCGCGCTTCAGTTCAGGAATAATGTTGTTCTGTAACAGTGCTGCATATCGCTGACTAGTGACAGAAACTGTTTTGAAACCCGTCTTTGTGACTTCCTCGAAAAAAAATGGACCAATTATGAAATCAGCAGTGAAGCCACATCAGACTGTCACTTTAGGCTGTTGCAAGGGTACCTCAACAAATGCATGTGGATTTTATGTGGTCCACACTCGACAATTGTGGGTGTTAACAGTGCCAGAGAGTGTGAAATGCGCTTCATCTGTCCAAAGCATAGTGTGAAGCCAGTCGTGCTGCTCTTCCATCTTATTGAATACCAAATTCGTAAAATCTTGGCGAGAGTCGAAGTCAAGAGGTTTCAGTTCTTGGTTATGTTGCAACTTGTAGGGATACCGTTTCAGGGTTATTCGCAGTGCTCTCCAGACACTTACGTACGACACTCCTGTCTGCCTCGAAACTTCTCGAGCACTGCACTCCCCATGTGCAGAAACCTCCGACATGGATTGCACCGTCTGCTCCACTGTCGTGGCAACAGCAGCGCCTGCTGAGGGGCGTCCACTTCTTGGACGTGACGCCAAAGAACCTGTAGCTTCAAATTTCTTCATCATTTTGTTCAATGCAGAAGACGTTATTGGTCCTTTGCTATCTCGCATACCCTTCATGTAGCGATATGCTCGCCATGCCACAATGGCACTTTCCGAATTCTTATAATACAGTTTAACTAAGAGGGCTTTCTCAACTATGGACAGCATTTCTATGCATATAAGCTTCGACTACCATTACCTGCTGCAGTTGCTCCTTTTTATATCGTTTGTTGCTTTGCATAATCCTATATCACAAATCCGACAGCGCCATCTGTTGGTCGCCAACATAACTATTTTTTTCGTTGCCACACAAAACCCGGCTTCTTTTCCATCCGTTTGGTGCAAACCGCATCTTTTTTTCTTTATTCGTTTTCGAATTATTCAAGTTCGTCCTGACTTTTGGATCACCCGGTATATATATATATATATATATATATATTCCAAAATTCGACCAACAAATTCAGAGGGGTGATAGTAGGCATCAAGACGAGCAATAATCACATAGGAATGTATGACCGGAAGCATAAACCTGACACTAGAGGGCGCTGTTTACTTAATAGGACCGTACCTCTTATCAACCCCACTAGATGGCCGGAAATATCGCATTTTTCTGGACGAGGTATAAAACTCAACAAAACAGAATCACATAGGAATATATGATCAGAAACACAAACCTGGTCAACTAGAGGATAAACATAGATGCAGAAATGTTGGCTTTTCATTTCTGCCTACTATCACCCCTCTGAATTTGTCGGTTGAATTTTTGAACAATCTGTATATACAAAGAAAAAACCCTGTTAGAAATGATTTCTTACATTTCGTCCAAAAATTAAGGATTTATAAGGACCAAAAAAACTTTTAAACACTTTAATGATTTTTAAGAACCATGGGAACCTTTCCAGTTACATCTTTCACGAAAAATTTTTGAAGAGGATTTGGTACGCATTCACACATTTCATACATTTCATTCATTAAAAGCCTCTTTCCTTACGTAATTTTTAACATATATATATATATATATATATATATATATATATATATAGATATAGATAGATAGATAGATAGATAAATAGATAGATAGATATAGATAGATAGATAGATAGATATAGATAGATAGATAGAGATAGCTAGGTAGCCATAGATATGGATAGATAGAGACAGACACAGAGAGAGGGAGTGTGTGTTTTGAAATTTTAATAACATTAAATAATATTATTATACTGAAAGTTTAAAATAAAACTATCCTATTGAAGTTAATCACATTGCCATCTTGCAGGACGGTTAAAATATATTCAATTATCATTCGTTAGGAAAAGAAATACAACAATCGAGTGAGAAAACAAATGACATCTAATGAAATGTATTTTATTCTTGTTTTAATGAATAAAATGAACGTGAAGACTAACTTTTGAATTTTTTTCTTACTCAGGTTTGGTTTCAGAACGCGAGAGCTAAATGGCGCAGGAACAACCTGCGAGGAGTTGACCACCAGCAGAGTGGCCAGAGCTCACAAAATCCGCAGCAGTCTTCTCAGCCCTCGCATGTCAGTAGCCCAGGAGCGACGAGCTCGTTTTCTGAGCCCAGCCCATGCGGGGGTAGCGAAGGTACACACGCCCCTTCTCTCCCGCCCCCTCCGCCTATGGAATATGAAGGGAACACGGGAATGACTTCTCTAGTTCCACGGCACATGTCTCCGGGCGGTGAAACGTTGCCTTTGACATCGTTCCAGGAACTGTTCTGAGAGAGAATTTCCTCCAAATCGCACCACTTCAAGTTGAATCTTGACACAAATGTGAAAGCACTCTGACATATTGTACAGTTTTCTTCTTTGTGATACAATATTGGCTTCGTAATTTTGAATCAATTTCGTTAGGGATGATGACTCGATGAACGTGGCACGAAGACGAACCATTGGAATCTGACTCGAAGGCATGTGGAAGTGTTTCGTCCAGTGGGAAAAAAAATAGACGTAAATTTACTCGCACGTTTGGCGAAATTTTATTAACCTCATTGTGTTCTGAAAAGTTCCTATTTGCGGCAAGAAGTCAAAGAATTATCTTAATGACCAAAAAAAAAAAGGAAAAAAATAGAAAAAGAAAAAACATGCAAGATGCATTGTATCTCAAAGAGGTTAGATTTACCCAACTCATTAATTCGGGAAAACATTTTGCATATGTGCTTTTGAACTCTTTTCTTCTAATGAATCCTCCTACAATTGTTATAATCTTCACGTGCACAAATCCACCTGTTGCAACGAAAGTGTAAGACTGCCTTTCGCACGTGTGGGGAACGTTTTTTGGAGTGTACGCTGAAGAGTATCGTATCTGCAGTCTACAGTGATAGCTTGTCTCACTGAATAATGTGAGTTTAAAAGTAGCCTGTGATCCTTTATTATAACTGTGGGGACTCGTTATAAGCTGCGTGTGCAATAAATAAGAAAGACTGTTCAGGAAATTGGTTCATAATACATGTGCTTCGATTCTTGAATTGTTTTGTATTTTCGAATGAATGCATGAAGTAGACAGATGAAAGCTGTCAAATTTGTAATACCTCACTCATTCTATGTTGCTGTACAGCTAGAGGTATTGAAAACTGTCAGGTTTTTATAAACAGAATTTTCTTTTCCTACATACTTAAAGAGAAAATTTTCTGGACCAAACTATATTCTAGACTTGGCATACCCAAAAGTTACTTAATTCTGATGTGTACTAACCCTATTGGATTTGCTCACCTCTATGTTAACCTATGGAGAAAATGTGTCTACTATTGACAGCTACATAAAGGCTGGTAATCCAATAAAAATGGTATTTTCAGATTTCCTGAACTTTTCTGAACCTTGTAACATTCACTTTTCTGAACCTTGCCCTGATTCATTTTACAAATTTTTCCCACCAAAGAAATTGATGAGCGTTTAAAACACACTAGACCAGATTTTTTCCCCCGAATAATTTAAATTTTTAAATAATTTTTGATTTTTTTACAAAACGAAAAATGCCGCAAGGTGTAAAATTTATTTTTCTATTACTGAGTACAATTTTTAAAAAAACCTTTAAATTCAAGTCGACAATCCTTGGACAGATTTTCTCCATAGGTTAACATTGAGGTGAGCGAATCCAATAGTGTTCGTACACAGCAGCCTTAAAACTTTTTTCCCCTTACCATAATAAAATAATAATAATCAATATTAATTTAATGCTATTTAAATGGATGTTATAACGGCTTAAATTTTAAGATGTAACAAAAACTAAGTATTTTAGGTACGGATATTTCATTAAAATGATCCAACTAAGTCAAAAATAGAATGACAGAAGGGTTTCGATAATACAGAATAATGAGAGATGAATTATAGTCTCCATAAATCTGCGGATTTAAAAAAAATCTTAAAAACATACATGTATGATAAAGTGATATTTCGGAAAATCAAATTTAAAGAGTTATCGTTTTGTTTTTTTCCTCTTTGCATAATACGCTATCATCCTTTGATAAACGGTCTCAGACTTTCCGTGCAAGTTTGCTGTCAAATATTTCCATGCCCAAATTAGTTGTTCGTGAAATGTACTGGTAAATACTATATAAGTGCGAATAGTCATCATGTATGTTATTCCAGCTGGTAAAAAAATGTTTGCAGACTTTCACATGCATATCGTCTCGTCGAAACTTTTCATGAGAATTTCCAGAACAGAAAAAAAACTTTTACCGGGTATATTTTGGGGGGAAAAGCCTATCCTATGCAAAAAAAATACCCTCCTTTAATGATAAAAAAATTGAGTTATGAAAAGTTTTCTTTTCAGACAAATATTAGAAAGTTAAACACGTTAGAGCAAACAATTTTTATTTTAGAAATTCTTGCTGTAATGTAATTTTATAAAAGTTAAAAAATCCTAAAACCTATTGTTTTTTACAGACATCTGCAGATACGGTATAGATAAGAACAAATCTAAGATTCTAGCATTAACCTCATCTATGAAATTCCTGCATTAAATTATATTTATATATATCGAGTTTAAAGCAAAAAATCTGAATATTTGCTGAAGGTGCCTAGATTTCCAAAAAGAAAAAGGAGAGAATTTCAAACAATCTAATCTTACATCATACGGAGAAAAATGTAAAAATCACCTTTTTTTTTAAAAAAAATTAATGCATTATAAATGCGGTTGACTTAAAGTTTCAGCGACTATTCAATTTGATTTAACTGAATCGGAAACTTTAAAAAACTTAACCCTGCATTTCAAGGTCGTGCCCTATATACAGTGCTGAATATTTTCAAGTTGATGCGAATCAGTCTAGATACCATAAAAACTTTACGACAGGTTTTTAGACCGAACTATATTAATTTGATATTCTATGCTTGTATCTCACGAAAGCTTTCATGCTTTTTATTTTACTAAGTCAAAAATATTCCTTTTTTTAAAATTTCAAACAGGTCATTTAGAGGGGAAAAAAATAAATTTATGAGAGAAAAGAAATCTTGGATTTTTCGAAAGCTTTAAATTTCATCTACAGATGTACATAGCGTGCAAATCTCTGTATCCATCGGTTAAAATAACGAGCTTTGTCCGCACAAATTTACGAAGACTTGTCAGTATCCTAAACTTTTAATTTATAAAATGTCCATTTATGGTGCAAATAGCTAAATATTACGCATTTTTCAAATTTCCTCTTTCTCTCGTAAAAGTAAGAAAAAAAAGGGAATAAAACTTTAACGATTGATTTAGTTACGCTCATGACAGCAGTATTTTCGTATTTACATTAGTATTGTCAACTCCCGTTATAAATAATGTTGAAATATTGGAAAAGAAATTAAAATTTGGTTTTAAAAAATTAAAATGTCTTTTTGTAAAACAGTCGTAAAATTTTGTTCGTTCTGATCACATGTATAAATTTATTTATACATTTAAGAATGTAAATATCATGTTAAATATAAAGAAAATGAAAGAGAAAGGATGCGAATACCGTAAACTGCTGTAAAAGCATTTTCTGTGTTGTATAAGAGATTTTACTGAAAGCTCTTTCTAAGGCCAAACCATACTACGGTCTAAAGCATAATTTTTCGGTATATTTTTTTCATATTAGGGACTAAGAATGAATCTGTTTAATACTTCATCTACTTTCTTATAAATTTCTTTAAAGTAGCCATTTAAGGCTGCAGTGTACTAACCCTATTGGATTCGCTCTCCTCAATGTTAACCTATGAAGAAAATGTGTCTACTATTGACAGCTCCCTAAATCCAATAAAAATGGTATCTTCACATATCCTGAACTTTTCTGCCCCTTGCGACAGGATTCAGTTTATAAATTGCATCAACCAAAGGAATGGACGAGTGTTTAAAACATGTTGCACCAGATCCCCCCCCCCCCCGAATAATTTAAATTTAAAAATATTATTAGCATTTTTTTATCGAAAAATGCCCCAAGGTATCAAATTTCTTTCTCTATTACGGAGTACAATTTTAACGTAGGATTACGTTCCTCCATAACGGTCCTCCGGAAAGCAAAATTTCAGACGCTAAAACCGTCCGTCGTCGCGAGTTATAATTTTGGCAGCGCGCCAAACCCAGTATGTATCACTTGGGCAAGCAGTAAACAGCTAAACAGAAAAGTACCAAAATGAGTCAAAATTTTGACATACATATATATATATATATATATATATATATATATGTCATGATTTGGACGAATGACAGAAATCAACTCGTTTAATTTAATAAGTTTATTAATTCCATAAACTGCAAGACAAACATTCTGGTTTAGAGAACAGCACTTATCACCATCACACACAAAGTTTCTACTAGCACAGAGCAAATTTGAAATCATTCATCTCCAAATGTTGCCAATCCGGAATAGCTAAACTTTTCCAGCCTAACATTCAGCGAGAAACCGGTCCCCCTACAAACTCCTGATCGTCCCTCCAAACTCGGATTCGTCGGGGATCGTACTCAAAGTGAGGGGCGAGTCATCAAAAATAATAATTACTGGATCTATTTCTTACATATATTTTTTGTATTTTAAATAAATCATTTTAATCCAGTGTCGGAAATCTTTGAACACATTTTCTCCATAGGTTAATATTGAGATGAGCGAATCGAATAGGGTTAGTACACAGCAGCCTTAATGATAATTTTTATAAGCCAAATTAATTTAAGATAATTTTTATAAGCCAATATTTTATTAATTAAATATCTTTGAGTGCTTGTAAAATTAGGTTCTATCGTAGCTCTAACCGTACATAAAATCACGCGGTGTTAATATTTTGAAGAAGATAAAAAATATCCTCTTATCTCTAAAAATGGGGTTTGAAGAAAATACAAAATATCCTCCTGTACCTTGATTAATAAAGAACGCTGTTTCGCAGTTTTACAGGCAAGAGAGAGATACATGACCAGATACAAGACGCAATTATCGAAGCATTATTTTTTCCTTTTAAACTGAATATTTCAAAAGGGACGAGATAAAGCTCTAACTGGCCAAGTATATACATTCCTAGCAAGCGAATCGAGAGAGAAGACTTGCACCACATTCCTCGCTATGTTCATTGACGACGACAACTTTGATGTCAGATAAGTTACGAGCCTTTAGCATTTGTGTTCCATTCTGAAACTTTTTTGTGCAATACGGAACTCATCGGTCAAATCAAACCTTATATGATTGTAAGAGAGTTAATATATTGAAGTTAATATGTGAAACAGTCTTTGTCAAGTTTTTGTTCTGTATTTCAGAGAGTGTATATGTTCTTCATAAATTTGTACATTAACATAATGAAGTATCATGCAACACGTTGCGATTTGAACATGTACAAATAAAACTGCTGAAATTATTTTTTTGCTCTTTGTTTTTAAGCATATTAATGTTATTGATGTTACAGGTTTTACATTAAAATTACATATGACATTACACAATCATTATTTAACTGCACATACCATGCTCTGAGATGGGCTTCTATAATATACCTGTAAAAGGTAATGAGTTGATTTCGAACTTGCATCATTTTAAACCGCATCAGTATCACGTATCACATCAAATCATGTTCACTCTATACGCTACGGTAATACAAAGCCTTATGTCATATGCGCCTTTTTGCCTCGATCATTTTGTTTTGCACCATAACACGTTTAACATATGATAAAGGTTACAATTCATTGTTATGCATTGCAAGGCTGCCCAGGGGGGGGGGGGCAAACTAGGGCACTTGGCCCTTGGCCCCCAACTGCAGGAGGGGGCCCCCAAATTTTTAAATAGATTTATTAGATTTCATCCGAAAGAAAATTCTGAAAATTGTACCGTACTTCAAAATTCAAAATACCGTAAAAATCTTGACTATAATACGCATGCTTGATTTTGCGTGAAATTTTCGCAAAAAAATTAAAATTCGACTATAATACGCATCCATAACTTTTCAATATTTTATTTAAAAATTGCACAAATATTTATTAACATAAATAAAATTTGCAATAAAAATAAACGAAAACGTCCAATTCGGTAGAAAAAAACTTAAATTTTTAATTCAAAACAAACAATACGGTCAAATTATCAGTCTAAATCACTTTCAATAGAATACAGCTCATCTATTGTTTGTTGTTTATCTAATGTTTAAAACTTTTTTTTTGTTTTTTTTTTTTTTGTACACGAGTATAATACGCACCCTCACTTTTGAGGTCTGAAATGTGAATAAAAGTGCGTATTATACTCAAGTTTTACGGTAATCTCCTGAAAAATTCCCCCCCCCCCAAAAAAAATAGTGCAATGAAATATAATAATTAAGTCAATCATTCATATAATAAAATTTTAAGGGGACAGTAGACTTTCAAAATTGTGAAATTTGTCCAAAAATTCGATTTTTTTATTTCATTGAATTGTGAAACTACGGACGCGTAGGAATGTGTTGCAAAAAGAATTTTTAATTTCTGTGATTACTTTCCTAGTTATAGGCATTTGTATTTAATTTAGATATTATGTGGTTACTAATAGCAATAACTTTAAATGTGTTTTTCTCAAAATAAAAATTTTAATGTCATACGAATATTCAAACTGCTCCAGGTGCATTTCTAATTATCGTATTGCTTTGAAATTTAAGTTTTATATACTTAACTTTATATCAAATAAATTTAATTGAAAATAATTATGCTTCGTAGCTTAGAATTTCTAAATTTTGTACTTGAAAAGATGATTTATAGGTATTTTGCGTAATAAAAAGGGTGTTTTCACTATTATTTTTTTCTCTTTATATTTTTAATGAACGCTTAAAATAAGCAATAAGTTTCATTGTTAGTTCTATAAGGTATCCTGTAAATAAAAATTACCATATTATATGCAAAAAAATGCGCATGGAACATTTTTAATTAGGTCAATTTTTGATATAATTAATAATTCCTAATTCATAAATTATTAATATTTCATCATTAAATTTTAACCACTTTTACATACCTATGGTACTAATCACATATTCAAATTTCAAGCAAATCCATTCAAAACAAAAAAAATTAGGTTTGAAGGTCCACTGTCCCTTTAAGTATGAGTAACTTAATTTGAATGTATGCTTTCGTCTCTTTCCATTTTATATTTTTCTTGGGGCCCTCAACAGAATATTTTCCCAGGCCCTTTAAAGTCTCTGGGTGGCCCTAATGCGTTGCGTTATGCGGAGTGCTCATACTGCTGTATCTGTATCACATTATTTCTTTGATATTGCAATGAATGATCCACTCCAAGCAGATCATGGTCCAGTAGTGCCGGCATATGAAATCTTGACACATTAATAAGATACATAGCCTCTCCCATGGTTGCTTCATTATGATGCAAATCATGACACGATTACGCATAAATGATTTAAGTTATTCCCACATTTTTTATTGAGCATTATAAGCAGTTCAAACTGTTTATCATAAATTTTTGGAAACTGCATTTTTTAGTCAAAGTTTCTCTTATTTCAATAGTACAAAATTCTGATTAAAGTTTTAAACCTCCTTTAAGCATTTAATAGAACTGCCGTTCAAACTTTCTGGTGACATTTTTAAGCCATTCGGTAAATAATTTATGTAAAAAAAACCCACTAAAGCATCAATGAATAGTGTAATTTCTGATACGCGTACAGATAAAAGTATTCTTTTGTAGTATAATTTTAAAGCAAAATAAACCATTTTCATTGGTTTTGCTTCAATCTATTAATCGACTCGCATTATTTTTTTTTAAATACAGCTCATCCCAAATTTTGGTATTTTTCCTTCTTCTACTAAATAACAAAACTTGAACCATATTCTTTAATTTAAAAATATTAAAAAATAAAAGAAGGAATAAGTTGAATACGAGTTTAAATGTACTCAAAAAGAATTCTTATATTATTACTAGCTGAATACCCGTGCTTCGCTACGAAGTACATTTTAGGATAATTACAGTGAAAAATATTGAAATTGCTTTTTAGAGGATTATAATATATATAATAGAGTTAATATATAGTACAGTTTCAGGAACATTTCTTTTACTATATTTTAATATTTTTGTCAAATTATTTCGTTGTTATGCACGTGACACAAAATTAATTTAAAGTATCTCAAAAAGAAAAGAAATCTCGTGATCAGAATTTAATAAATTAAATTCTAAAAATTAATCTTTAAAAATTCACCAAAAATCAGAAAATGTAGTTAAGATTCGAAAAAGATTTCATTTTAAGGGAATTTTTATGATCTTTCTTGTGATATAAATTTTATAACCCTAAAATTATTATTTTAAATGCAAATTTTAAAAATGCTACCAAAAAAACTTAAAAGTTTTATTTTTGAAAAATCTAAGAAGAATTTTCCAAAAATCTTTCTTAATGCACCCTTACACTATAAGAAGAATCACCATGTAAAATTTCAGCCCTTTAGGTCCAGCGGTTTTGTCTGTGCGTTGTATGTCACTCAGTCAATCAGTCAGTCAGTCAGTGAGTCAGTCAGTTACGTAACTGTTATATATATATATATATATATATATATATATATATATATATATATATATATGTATATGTATATATATATATATATATATATATATAGAGAGAGAGAGAGAGAGAGAGAAAGAGAGAGAGAGACTAGCTGAAAATCCGCGCTTCGCTACGGAGTACATTCAAATTAAATACAACGGTCAATGTATGCAATTAATGCCAAAAAAAATAAATATATATATTTATAATAAATGCGACTATCAATGTATACAATTGATGTAATATATATATATATTTCTAAAAAAATCGTAAGGGATATTTTTTTTTTGGATAATATCCAATCGTCTGCTGCATTAGAAAGAAAAAGAATATTTTTTTTTGTCTATTTAGTTGTTATGCACGCGACGATAAATTTATTTAAAGTAACAGAAAGAGAAATCACGTGATCAGCATTTAATAAATTAAATTCTAAAAATTAATCTTTAAAAATTCACCAAAAATCAGAAAATTGAGGTAAAGGTTCGAAAAAGATTTCATTTTAAAGGAATTTTTATGATCTTTCTCGTGATATAAATTTTATAGCCTGCAAAATATTATTTTAAATGCAAACTTAAAAAAAGTTACAAAAACAGCTTAAAAATTTAATTTAAAAAAACCTAAGAAGAATTTTTGAAAAATCTTTCTTAGTGCACCCCTACACCATAAGAAGAATCGCCATGCAAAATTTCAGCCCTTTAGGTCCAGCGGTTTGGTCTGTGCGTTGTATGTCAGTCAGTCAGTCAGTTACGGAACTGTTTTATATATATAGATTAACGTAGAACCAAGAAAAAGGAATTCGTTTAGTCTGTCCAACAATTTTACAAGATGATAAATAAGATAGTTCCAGTGTTCCCAGCAACCATATACATACGCTTTGAGCCCTCTAATGAGACTTAAAACCAATAAGTATACGTTAGCGGGGTTCTCACAGGGGTTACTTGTCTATCCATCCCACAGCGGAAAGTAACAAGAGTTTCACTGAACTTGAGGCTAAAATTTTAGAAGGTTCTCTAGAAGATGATAGTATTGCTACAATGTTACGTTTCATGCAGCAGCACCTTCTAGCAACTTCAGTGTTGAACAACCCAGCTTGGACAACGCCTCAGTCTCTCCGCGAGACAAATTCTAGTGCTGGTCGTAGATTTTGTCAGGCACCAATAAAAGTTTAGATAAGTTCAGCTTTTGCAATTTTGCTCCCTAAAGCGCACCGGTTCAAAATTAAGTAAAACTGTATTAAAAAAAGTTTTCACCGCTTATAGCAAACTTCTGTCACAAACTCGGGTGACGGTTACATGTAGAATTGTGCAGGGAATTGTGCAGCTCGGTGAGCGGCACGGAGAGCGTTTTTATGTTCATTCAAATATTATAGCTCCGTTTGTGTCCCATTTAATATTGATTTTTTTTTCATCCAAATGGCTCAAGTCCGTTTATATCACGTTCTACTGTATACTAGATTGCCTTTATTCTAGGAGCTTTTATTCTCTACGTCACGAGAATCTTCATCGGATTGTTTGCTTGTAACTCAATAAAAAAAGATTATTAGGGCGCGGTGTAAAAATACGGCTGCGATGTGCCGAATGTTTATTTATACTGCGATAATTTAAATTTAAATTAAAGTTAAAAAGTTAAAAAGATATTGTTTAGTATGAACGAGTCTAAATAAACATAAGTTATAATTATCTGCAAAGAATTTTTTTTACCCAAATTAAGGTGGTCCAGGACACAAAATTCTTTTAATTTTCGAAAAAAGTTTTACTGCATTAAAAAATTTTGTGTTCCTTTTTCGCTTAAAATGAATCATGTTTCTATCTTAGTTAGAATGGGAGATATTAATTTTTTTGTTTGCAACATTCTAATAACAGCTAATCTTTGTAAACCTGTAAATGCGCTTTTCTGCATGATGGGTTTTTTCACCATTTCTCGTCTTTAAATTGTATAAGTCAAGAACTGTTAAAGATAAATGGTTCAAACTTGAAACATGTCTTTTTCAATTATTTTACTCTAATTTTGGCTCAGCAAAGTTGAAAAAAATATTTACTTTTGAAAATATGATTTTTTAAAAATAAGTTGCATCAATTTTTTTGAAATTTTTTCTCTAAATATTTTTATTTTTTTTAAATTAATATTGTAAAAAAGCTAAATAAAAATTAAAACTTCTATATATCTGTTTAATTAAATTAAAAATTTTGAAATTCGACAAATAATATTTGGAGATATAAGATTTTAAATTACTCTTCTTTTTTTAGAAATTTTAAATTTAAAATTTTTTTAAAACTTTACGAGAAGTTTTATGATGTGATTTGTTTACAAATTATATGGTTAACCACAGCAAAAAAAAATTCAAAATTTTAACTCAATAAATAAAAAAAAATAAATGTATCCCGGACCTTAATTCAAAAATTGTGAATTAAGGTTTTAAAGGTCAAATTTCCATAGACTAGTTTCAGGTAGAAAAATTATATAGGTATCAAAATATCTCGATACTTCATACGACCATTATTTTTTTAATCTTATTCATATTACTTTTAAAAAAATCGAAACCTTCCTTGAAAAGAAAAAAATGAATTTGCGTAATTTCCTTCGTTCACTTTCATGTTGTCAATGGTGCTTCATAATGATGACTCGCAAGCATTGACGATCATTTTCCTGTCAACCATAGATATTGAGTGCTAGTCACTATTCCTTTCAAGAACGTTAAATATGCAGAATCTAAATTAAATATCTATACAAAGTCTAACATACTATCGTAAAATGAGATAAGATCATTTTCATCAAAACAAAATTTTTTGTGTAACAGAGTATTGAGATTACTAAAATGCATTTTTTTTTCTTTCTTTGGGTTCACGGCATACAAAAATGTAACCCTACTGTTATATTAATAATATAGTGTCAAGTCGGCAACCCCCTTTTTCCACAAGCAGGGGACTTAATTGTCTCTTCTCCTACATGTGTTCTTTTGAGAACTGTTTGAAAGAGTTTCAGATGTGAACGGGGCATCCGGATAAATTTTCCTGGCGGCGGAGGAACTCAAAAGGAAGGAATAATGATGTTTTCTATTCCAGAAGGTCCCATCCGTTGCAGGTTAACGGACCCGAGGGCGACTGTCCAATAATTGGGAGACAGAGAGTGACGAATGACCATGAAAAGGTAGGACCCCCTCGCCTGACAATGGGGGTTTGGTCTTGAGTGTCGCCCAGGTGAGAAATGACAGAGGATGGCTCGTGCGGAAGTGACGTGCAAGACCCGGAAATGATGACTGGTAATCGTCTCCGGAATATTCCAGGCTTTTCGAGAATGAACTGGGTAGGAGGTGATAAAAAGGCGGTAGCCTTTTGTCTCGGGGAACAGACTTTGCCGACGACGCTGGACAGCGGTTCTGAGAGGCAGACGTTTGTCTTCCGAGAAAGGAATTTTTTTTTGGCCGACAGGTTTGGGATCAGACGCGTGCACTGGGCCGCGTCCCCATGAAATTGTAACTTTGGCGGTGACCCACTTCTCTACTGCAAGGGCAGTATTGTATATATTTTGTACATATATGTAAATGCTAAATTGAATAAAGAGTATTTTATTTACTCTAAGTCGGTCTCCTCTCGGATAATTTATGTGGATGTTTTGGCTAGAGATTAGCCAGGCTCGGTTTAACGCTATTTACGTCCTCGGCAGTGAAGCTACATTGTGGGGACATGATAATAGTAATCTAAACAACACAAAATAAATGTAATTAACCTGCATTATTGCAAGAGTATAAAATTTCAATCTAAAATTTCAGATAACTTGCATTTATGACTTATTCTAGCATTGCACACATCCTCCTACGTTCACATATTCGGTATAAAATAATTTTTCATTTTTAAGCCTCTCTGATAAGACATGTTGAATTGGATTATCAACATTTATGTAGCTGTAATTAGTAGATTATGTAGCTGTAAATAGTAAATTGCATCACACGATAAAACAAACATGATTGCCATGCACAAACAAAAATAAATTAAAACAATAGTTATTTTGAACTTCCATCATGTTAGGGTTGTTGTATTAAAAATTTCAGATTTTTTTAAAAAGGTCTAGCAACCAAAAAATATTTTTCTGTACCACATGAAATGGATTCACCCTGGACACATTTTCTCCATAGGTTAACACTGAGGTTAGCGAATCCAATAGGGTTAGTACACAGCAGCCTTAAGCGCTCACGAAGGAATAAGCATAAGAAAAATCGTTGTTTTTTATCCGTAACATACGTAGAGTCAGAAATGAAGGCGACGCCAAACAATCCCCAGTAGTAGACACAGATGGCTAAAATTACGTTATCTTTCTATTGTTTCAATTAAAACAAACTTATGTTTTTTTCAAGTTCAAAATCATTTTAAAATTTTTATAAATATCCTATAGGCTATGTGAACAAGGTATACATGAATGATAAATAGGTTTTGTGCTTACACTTTGGTCCTAACCCATGACATTCCATGACACGGATATTTTCCAAAATTTGGAAAAATCCACAAGGAAAAACTATATTGGTCATACTCATTTCGAATAACGAATACACAACCAGTATTAAGTAAAAGGGCGTTCACTGGAGTAAGATCAGAGCTCACGTGGTCACATATCCGCGCAAGAAAAACAGAATTTTTGTGTAAAATTTTATCTCATAATGCAAATGTCCCAAAAATTTGGAAAAATCCAAAATCCGGAAGTTAGTGCTACACATTTTGAGGAAGGGATACTGAAGTTGTATAAGTTACGAG